>MJUU01024216.1:19895-56133 GCA_002080025.1 Modiolus philippinarum
CCCAACATTTTCCCTATCGAGTAGCAAAACATCTCTCTGATAAATAGTTCTAATGAGTCTATGTCTTGTCAAAGGATTTCTCTGTGCCTTCCTCTTATTTTAAGTTGCCTCAAAGTTACGGTGGACTATTGGAGTACCCCCATTGTACGTTTCTACGTCTGTAACTGTGCAGGGTAGGATCATCAACAAGAAGCGGGGGGTATAAATTTGTGGCCCATCAGGCCACAGTTACATCTAGTTTTTTTTTACTTTGCACATTTGAAGACATACATATTGTCATGGTTTAGATTTTTGGCCAAAATTTTGTGATTGTTAGAGAAGTTAAACTTGGCCATTTGATCAAAATATACGATCTGGAATGTTATTCCGAACAAATCCTCCCCCAAAATATTAAAGCTACATTTTTAAGGCAGGTTCTCTGCCTTCTAGCTGTCGGGTAAAGCCATCTTGAAAAAAGTCTGTTTCAACCAGACTCTTACATTAAGGAGACTACTTTGTATGAAAAGAATCGGAATGATCCAGACTATCGTTAAAAACGCGTACGGCTTACCAGTTATTCACACGAAGGCACAAAAAATAATCCATTGATGTGGCGATACAGTGTCCATTTCATGATCATCTACATCGTTTTATGTGTTTATTGTATTTATTTAATATCTTTTAAGAGATACTTTGCTTTTTTAATCTCAGAGCACTTAAACTGACATTCGAAATTCATGATTCGGTTCATTCATAAAAATTTCCTATGGCGCGCAGTTTTTATGAATGGATACATAGTAACTTCTAGTTTCGCTGTTGTAACCAGAGTTGTTAACCCTCCCGGTCTCACCGTGAGGCTACCGGTTTCGGCAGCCGGTCTCACGTCTACCAATATACCTCTGAAAGCTCCTGATATTAAAATTTTCTCTCAAAAATATTTTTCCGTTACACCGGAAGTAAATATTGGCTGTTCCAATCACACCCTGTGAGGTAAACAAAGGCTGTTCCATTCACATCCCGCCTAACGAGATTACGCGAGAACACGAATCAGCTGTGTATTAACGACAAAATGGCGTCGCCTCCGCGAAAAGGGTAGATACAATTCAAAATTCCAAAATAAATGGATAAAAGAGATGGACTTTCTGAGCAAGAGTGATAAATATATACACACAGTGTTTCTGTTGTATGGCATAACCTTTGCCTTAGTGCACAGAGGATGAAATGACGTTGTTCGCCATAGAGAAACAGAGGGACACAAACGTAGTGCTCGACTTCGGACTCAAAATGCTGAAATTCTGTTTACATTATTCACAGTAACTTCGGTGTTTTGTTATTTGTAGCTGAGCACAACCTACCATTCTCAGTAGCTTGCACTGATGAGACATAAGTTGTCGAAATGCCCATATGTAGATAGTAAATTTACAGTGACTTCGTTATTGAGTTATTTTATCATATGCAAAAATAATGAAACTTAAGAACTAGATGACTTGACATAGGAAGTGACAAAATTGGAAATATCAACATTAAAAAAGCCACCGAGTGTTACACTTGTACTCGGGCCTGTACTTTGGAATACTTACATGTATGTATACCAACAAAGAGGAGCAAGACAATGAAATGTAAATAAATAGAGTTTTAAATAAATTGCCAACATCCCATATAAAAAGTGAAAAGACAACCTAAACCGGGAAGGAAAATTTCGGATTTTAATTCTTGAAAAAATTAAATGTCAAGATTTCAGCAAAACAGTAATAATTACAGAACTTCTGGAATACCCAGGAACCTGCCTTAACAGCATTCCATGCTTTGATTTTTGTACTCTGCACAGTGATTAGCATGGTTTGAAGACGCATATTGTCATGGTTAAGATTGTGGCCAAAATTTGTGGTTGTGGGGAGTAGTTATACCTCCGCAAACAAAGTTTGGGGGGTATATAGGAATCACCCTGTCTGTCTGTCCGTCTGTCCACACTTCTCGTAAGCACAACTCCTCTTAAACCGCTTGAAGGATTTTGATGAAACTTTACACAAAGGAAGGACGTGCATTAAGGAATATAATTATTTCCGAAACAAGGAAGGGGAGATAAATCGACTTTTTGTCGATTCTCTATGTATGGGTTACCTTGTAAGCGCAACTCTTCTTAAACCCCTTGAAGGATTTTTATGAAACTTCGCACAAAAGGAAGGACACTATGTGGAGATGTGCATGAAGGAATATAATTATTGTCCAAAACCAGGAAGGGGAGGTAATTTGACTTTTGACATTTTGTTGATTCACTATGCATGGGTTACCTTGTAAGCGCAACTCCTTTTAAACCACTGGAAGAATTTTGAAGAAACTATACACAAAGGAAGAACACTATATGGAGATGTGCATGAGGGAATATAATTATTGTCCGAAACCAGGAAGGGGAGATAATTAGACTTTGACTTTTCGTCGATTCCCTATGAATGGGTTACCTCGTAAGCGCAACTCCTCTTCAACCACTGGAAGGATTTTGACGAAACTTCGCACAAAGGAAGGACACTATATGTAGATGTGCATGAAGGAATATAATTATTGTCCGAAACCAGGAAGGGGCGATAATTCGACTTTGACTTTTTGTTGATTCCCTATGTATGGGTTACCTCGTAAGTGCAACTCCTCTTAGACCTTTTGAAGGATTTTGATGAAACTTTAGACAAAGGAAGGACACTTTATGGAGATGTGCATGAAGGAATGTAATTTTAGTAGGAAACCAGGAAGGGGGGTAATTTGACTTTTGACTTGTCAGCTCACCTGGCTATGCCAGGGTGAGCTTTTGCCATCACTTGGCATCCGGCGTAAACTTTTCATTCAAAGATCTTCTCCTCTGAAACCACTGGGACTATTGGAACCAAACTTGGTCACAATAGTCCTTGGGTGGTCCCCTTTAAAAATTGTATCCGGCATGTCCGTACCTAATCAAAGATGGCCGCCAGCGGGGAACATAGTTTTAACATTGGACCCTATGGGAAAACACATTCAAAGATCTTCTCAGAAACTACCAGCCCAATTATAACCAAACTTAGTCACAATGGTCCTTATATGGTTCCTTCCAAAAAAGGTATCCGGCAGGTCCGTACCTCATCCAAGATGGCTGCCAGCGGGGAACATAGTTTTAATATTGGACCTTATGGGAAAGACATTCAAAAATCGTCTTTCAGAAACTACTAGTCCAATTAAAACTAAACTAAGCCACAATGGTCCTTAGATGGTCCCTTCTAAAACAGATATCCGGCAGGTCTGTACCTCATCCAAGATGGCCGCCAGCGGGAACATAGTTTTAACATTGGACCCTATAGAAAACACATTCAAAGATCTTCTTCTCAGAAACTACCATTCCAGTTATAACCAAACTTAGTCACAATGGCCCTTACATGGTCCCTTCCAAAAAGGGTATATGACCGGTCCGTACCTCATCCAAGATGGCCGCCATCGGGGAACATAGTTTTAGTATTGGACCCTTTGGAATATACATTCAAAGATCTTCTTCTCAGAAACTACTAGTCCAATTAGAACCTCTGCCCAAATTTTTGAATTTTTATTTGAATTGTGGTCTGAATGTTTTAATTTCAGCAACATGTAGTACCTTGATTATAAGAGGAACCCCTGCCCAATTTTTTTTTGAATGGTGTTCTGTTATGGGTTGTAATGGATGGTCTAGATTTCGGTTGCCATGGAAACCAAACAAGAACACTGTAATTTTAGGGAAAAAAGTATTCTGCAAAATTTTGTGTTTTGTTTTTCCTATTGGAAATGCCTTTTATTTATGTCAGCCATGGTCCAGGTGAGCGATACAGGCTCTTGAGAGCCTCTGGTTATTGATTCACTATGCATGGGTTACCTTGTAAGCGCAACTCCTCTTAAATCACTAGAAGGATTTTGATGAGACTTTACACAAAGGAAGGACACTATATGGAGATGTGCATGAAGGAATATAATTATTGTCCGAAACCAGGAAGGGGAGATATATATTGTTTTTAGTTTCATATGATATCCAAGGTGGCTGCCAGCAAGGGGCATAGATAAACATTGTATCTTGTGGTAAAACAATTTTAGAGATCTCTGAAGCTACTCGGCAAACTGGAACCAATCTTGTCCTTGGGTAGTCCCCTGTAAAAAATTATGTTTTTATACGACCGCAAAAATTTTGCGGTCGTATTATGGTATGGCGCAGTCGTCGGCGTCTGTGGCCAGCATAACTTTGTTTCTAGTGGACGGATCATCTTTAAATTTCAGTATGTGGTTTCTTGGCATAATGGCTATCCCGGGTTTTAATTTCGGCCCCACCCGTTTGAGAAAAGGGGGCCAAAAAGGGGTAAAATAGGGTATTTTTGTGTCTGTGGACAGCACAACTTTGGTTCCAGTGAACAGATCATTTTCAAATTTTAGTATGATGTTTCTTGGCACATGCTTTAGCCCAGGCTTTAATTTCATGTTCCGGTCCCGCCCGTTTTAGAAAAGGGGGCCAAAAGGGGTTAAATTGGTTGTTTTCACATATTTGACTGTAGAATCTTTATTATTTATCGGATTTTGATGGGGTTACTTTCAGTAAACTCCTTAGAAAATTTCCAATCTGGAGTATGCCAACGGATTTCACGTGGCATGTACCATTCATGAGATAAAAGGGGCGAATTTCAAAAATTGCATTTCCATCGGAAAAATCCGGTTATTAAAATGGTGAAAATGGCGGGCGGGCGGCTGCCAAATTGGTACATCATTTGTCCGGAGCAAATCTCCTACAGTATTTGAGACAGGAAGTTTTTATTTTGCAGATCAATTGTACATATATCAAAGGTGTGCATGGTACTTTGATTTTGATTTTTGATAATTTATGTCAAAAATATCAGTTGTTGAACTTAGTCATTTTTACGTCAAATTTTCAACAATAGGGTACCCCCTTTGTCCGGAGCAAATCTCCTACAGTATTTGAGACAGGAAGTTTTTATTTTGCAGATCATTTGTACATGTATCAAAGGTGTGCATGGTACTTTGATTCTGATTTTTGATAATTTATGTCAAAAATATCAGTTGTTGAACTTAGTAATTTTACGTCAAAATTTCAACAATAGGGTACCCCCTTTGTCCGGAGCATATCTCCTACGGTATTTGAGACAGGATTTTTTTATTTCGCAGATCAATTGTACATATATCAAAGGTGTGCATGGTACTTTGATTTTGATTTTTGATTATCTATGTCAAAAATATAAGTTGTTGAACTTAGTCATTTTTACATCAAATTTTCAACAATAGGGTACCCCCTTTGTCCGGAGCAAATCTCCTACAGTATTTGAGACAGGAAGTTTTTATTTCGCAGATCAATTGTACATATATCAAAGGTGTGCATGGTACTTTGATTCTGATTTTTGATAATGTATGTCAAAAATATCAGTTGTTGAACTTAGTCATGTACCCCCTTTGTCCGGAGCAAATCTCCTACGGTATTTGAGACGAAAGTTTTTGTAATGCAGATCATTTGTATATGTATCAGAGGTGTGCACAGTACTTTTATTTTCCTTTTTGATTAAAATCCAAGTTGCTGAACTTTCAGAAATAGGCTACTTTGGTGGAAGGTTTAACATTGAAAATTAATGAAAATTATAAGTACATTTCAGATATTCAGGGTCAACCCATGTTTAAGATATACTGTCCATGTAAAAGAAAACCCGGTTTGCTGTCACATTGACAGCTTTCCTCTTGTTTATTTTTAGTCTGATTTTGATGCAATTTTTTCCAAAGGATTCCTTATGAAAAATTAGCGTAGCGCACTACTATTAGATTTTTGGTAACTTGTCTCCTTACCCAGTTATGAGGGGCCGAAGGGTCGAAAATTGTAAATTTACAGATACTGTAATTGTACTTATATTCGCGGGTACTTATTTCCGCGAATATTCCTTTCAAGCGAAGTTTGCGTGTATTTAATTTCACGGAAGTGTGTGCTTTCTTTGTAACTTTAATGTTAAATTATTACATTCGCGTGTACTTATTTTCGCGTAAAGTTGCCGAACGCGAAATTCGTGAAAGTAAGTACACCGCGAAAATAAGTACAATGACAGTAACCAAAAAATTTTATTTTTCATCGGATTTCGATGGGATTCTTTTCTTTGGATTCCTCTTGATGTAAGCTTTCAGCACTATGTCAACGGATTTGGCGTAGCTCTTACTGTTTCCGAGCTATGAGGGGCTTAAGGGGCCAAAATTGTAAATTTACAGGTAACCTAAAATTTTTATTTTTCATCGGATTAGGATGGGATTTTTTTCTTTGGATTCCTCTTGATGTAAGCTTTCAGTGATTTGTCAACGGATTTGGCGTAGCTCTTACCGTTTCCGAGCTATGAGGGGCCGAAGGGGGCCAAAATCGTAAATTTACAGATAACCTAAATTTTTTATTTTTCGTCGAATTTCGATGGGATTTTTAGTTCGCCTCAACGAAGTTGAGGGGGACTATTGGAGTACCCCCGGCGTCCTCGTCCGCGTCTACGTCTACGTCTACGTCTACGTCTATGTCTACGTCTACGTCCGCGTCTGCATTTGGGCATATATCTCTGCAACTATGAAGGGTAGGGTCATCAAACTTTGTGTGCAGATGCATCTTGGGCTATCTCACAGCCTCCAAGAAAATTAGGTCTCTTTGACCTATATTTTCCGCTTGACTGGCTTTCATTTAATTTTAGGTCCTAGTTGATATCTCAGTAACTGTACATGGTAGGATCATCTAACCTTGCATGTGCATGCATCTTTGGGGGTAGGTCAGCATCCAGGCAAAATTAGGTCACTTTGACCTATATTTTCCGCATGATTGACTTACATTCAAGTTTACGTCCGAGGTTCAGATCTAAGGAACTGTACATGGTAGGATCATCTAACCTTGCATGTACATGCATCTTTGGCGGTAAGTCAGCATCCAGGCAAAATTAGGTCACTTTGACCTATATTTTCCGCATGAGTGACTTACATTCAAGTTTACGTCTGAGTTCAGCTCTAAGTAACTGTACATGGTACCATCATCTAACTTTGCACCTGCATGCATCTTTGGCGGTAGGTCAGCATCCAGGCAAAATTAGGTCTCTTTGACCTATATTTTCCGCATGGTCGACTTACATTCAAGTTAACGTCCGAGTTCAGATCCAAGCAACTGTACATGGTAGGATCATCTAACCTTGCATATGCATGCACCTTTGGGGTAGGTCAACGTCCAATCAAAATTAGGTCACTTTGACCTGTATTTTCCGCATGATGGACTTACATTCAAGTTTTTGTCCTAGTTCAGATCTAAGCAACTGTACATGGTAGGATCATCTAACCTTGCATGTGCATGCATCTTTGGCGGTAGGTCAGCATCCAGTCAAAATTAGGTCACTTTGACCTATATTTTCTGCATGATCGACTTGCATTCAAGTTTACGTCCGAGTTCTGATCTAAGCAACTGTACATGGTAGGATCATCTTTCCTTGCATGTGCATACATCTTTGGGGGTAGGTCAGCATCCAGGCAAATTTAGGTCACTTTGACCTATATTTTTCGCATGATTGACTTACATTCAAGTTTGCGTCCGAGTTCAGATTTAAGTAACTGACATGGTAGGATCATCTAACCTTGCATGTGCATACATCTTTGGCAGTAGGTCAGCATCCAGGCAAAATTAGGTCACTTTACCTTTATGTCGGAATTCAGGTCTCGATAAGTGTACATGGTAAGATCATCTAGCATTTGTATACATGCATAAGGGATGGTAAATGAGCACCCTGGCCAAATTGGGTTTCTGTGTCCATGTGCCATAACGAGGCGAACTTTGTAATCGTTGATTACCTATGTTTTTCTTTGGATTCTACTTGATGTAAGCTTTCAGTGGTATGTCAATGGATATGGCGTAGCTCTTGCCGTTACCGAGCTATGAGGGGCCGAAGGGGGCCAAAATCGTAAATTTACAGATTACCTAAAATTTTTGTTTTTCATCGCATTTAGATAGGATTTTTTTCTTTTGATTCCTCTTGATATAAGCTTTCAGCAGCATGTCAATGGATTGGGCGTAGCTCTTACCGTTTCTGAGCTATAAAGGGTCAAAGAGGAATCATTAGGAGTCATAAGGGCTAATTTTTATTTTCCCTAGTTTGTGTTCAGCTAATTACTGGGCGTCCATCTAACTATTGTGTCAAGCTCTTTCCTATGTCCATACTCACTTTAAATTACACTTTTTCAAATTTAAGTGGACGACATGCTGCGGTCATATGATGCTGCGCTCGGCGTAGCCCTTTATTAGCATATCTGACATGAAGGGTCAGTGTAACTAATGCCATCATTTGGCATCTTTTGTTCATCCTTAAAGGTCCACATTTTCATCCATCTTTTCAGAAAACACTTAAGCAAAATCAACCCAAACTTTACAGGAATGATGTATTGAATGTCTCTTGTAAAATTTTTATACCCCCGCAAACAAAGTTTGGGGTGGTATATAGGAATCACCCTGTCTGTCTGTCCATCCGTCTGTCTGTCCGTCTGTCCGTCTGTCCACACTTCTCGTAAGCGCAACTGCTCTTAAACCAGTTATAGGATTTTGATGAAACTTTACACAAAGGAAGGACACTATATGAAGATGTGATCATTGTCCGAAACCAGGAAGGGGAGATAATTGGACTTTGACTTTTCGTTGATTCCCTATTTATTGGTTACCTCGTAAGCGCAACTCCTCTTAAACCACTAGAAGGATTTTGATGAAACTTTACACAAAGGAAGGACACTATATGGAGATGTGCATGAAGGAATATAATAATTATCCGAAACCAGGAAGGGGAGATAATTTGACTTTGACTTTTTGTTGATTCCCTATTTATGGGTTACCTCGTAAGCCCAACTCCTCTTATACCACTAGATCGATTTTGATGAAACTTTACACAAAGGAAGTACATTATATGGAGATGTGCATGAAGGAATATAATTATTGTTTGAAACCAGGAAGGGGAGATAATCCGACTTTGACTTTTCGTTGATTCCCTATTTATAGGTTACCTCGTAAGCGCAACTCCTCTTAAACCACTTGAAGGAATTTAATAAAACTTTACACAAAGTAAGAACACTATATGGAGATGTGCATGAAGTAATATTATTATTGTCAGAAACCAGGAAGGGGAGATAATTCGACTTTTAGTTTTCATTGATTCCCTATGTATGGGTTACCTCGTATGCACAACTCCTCTGAATCCACTTGAAGGATTTTGAAGAAACTTTAGACAAAGGAAGAACACTATATGTAGATGTGTAAAAATATCAAATAGGCTGAAAAAAGGTGAATTTTATATTTGTCTGATTTAGACAGAGTGTTTTCATTGGAACCATTGTGAAAAGTTCTTTCTTGAAGATTATATCATTGTATCCATACTTGTATTGTGTCCACACTTGTACTGTGTCCACACCTGTATTGTGTCCACACCAACTTAATTTTGCACTTACTATATCTATTCAGGGTTCAATCAGAGGGGGGTATATTTGGCTGCCATTCGGCAACAGCTCTTGTTGTTTTGAACATTGTAAGATTGGACCGGATGGGTAAAACATAATTTTCATCATACATGTATGCTCTTAAGCTATTGAAACAAATTTAAAACTGTAAATTGAAGGTACTTTTCAACGATTGCTCTTTTTAGCTCACCTCAAGAAGTGAGGGGGCTTATTTGATGCCACGAGCATCGGCGTCCGGTTAGGAGGAATGATATTACTCCATTCCTGCTTACTGACAGGTCCCACCATCAACCATATTAGTCCCACTATGTTATAGCTAAATACCGAAGTTACTGAGAATTTATTTTCTGCATATGCGCATTTCGACAACTTTGTTTCTTCAGTGCAGATAAAATCTAAATGTTTGGAAGACCATTAACTAAAAATGTCAAACTGATAGAGAGCAAATAACCAATATGATCTAAATGATAAGCCAAAATTAGGGAAGGACAGAGCTTTGCATGAGGGAGATACTCCTTAGTTTTAACAAAATTTACAAAAATTGGTTCCAAATAGAATCGGCTTTCGGGTCAGCACCGAAATACTGACTAATGGGCATTTTTGGATGACAACTGCAATGCATGCTTTTGATACTGTCTGTGTCCTACATTTTACGACTTGGTTAAAGTACATTCCCACTTACTGACACCACATCTAACATATTGGTATGTAGGATGTTTTTTAGCTCACCTGGCTAATGCCAGGGTGAGCTTTTGCCATCACTTTGCAACTGTCGTCCATTCGTCCTGCCGGCCGGCGTAAGCTTTTCACTCAAAGATCTTCTCCTCTGAAACTACTGGGCCAATTAGAACCAAACTTGGCCACAATAGTCTTTGGTTGGTCTCTTACAAAAAAGGTGTTTTTCAGGTCCACGAGATATCCAAGATGGTCGCCAGCGGGAATCATTGTTGTAACATTGAACCCTATGGGAAAACACATTCACAGATCTTCTCCTCTGAAACTGCTGAGCCAATTGGAACCAGTAGTCTTTAGGTGGTCCCCTACTAAAAAGGGTGTTTTTCAGGTCAGTGCTATATCCAAGATGGCCGCCAGCCTGAAACATTGTTTTAACATTGGACCTATGGGAAAACACATTTTAAGATCTCCTCTGGAACTGCTGAGCCGATTAGAAACAAACTTTGCCACAATTGTCCTTTAGTGGTCCCCTACAAAAAAAGATGTTTTTCATGTCAGGCGCTATATCCATGATGGATGCCAGCAATAAACATAGTTAAACATTGGACCCTATGGGAAAACACATTCAAAGACTTTTTTCACTACAACGGCTCAGCCAATTCGAACCAAACTTGGCCACAAGTCCTTGGTTGTTCCCTGCAGAAAAAAGAATCAAACTGAAACATTTTCAAAGGTCTTGTCTGCTGAGACCACTTGGCAAAATAGAACCATGGTTTAATTTAGATCAGTTAACAAAGACTGTCAATGTAAGTATAGGTGAGCGATACAGGCTCTTGAGAGCCTCTTGTTTGGGATGACAATGCATGCTTCAGATGCCGAGTGACTTGGTTAGGTAGAATGAGGCTTGTTTAGGGTATATTGGGATACGGGATATTTGCCACTTTTGTTAATGGGATATGGGATATTTTGACTGTGGAAAACGGGATATTTCACCAATTAATTGGATATCTTCAATTTTCAAAGGGATATTTTCGTCCAGACTTACTGGGATATGGGATATTGGAACCCCCCCCCCCCTAAACAAGCCTCTAGAATGGTTCAAGTCCATTCCTGCTTACTGGCATGTCCCACATCAACCATATTGGTATGTATGATGCAATTTGGGATGACAATGACAATGCATGTTTCGGGTGTTGACTTTGACCTATATTTTACACATAAGCGACCTTGTTAGGTAGAATGGTTCAAGTCAGGAAGGTATTTTCACCGCCGACCACCACCGACCACTTAAAAACCATAAAATGACCATTAAAAAATTAAAATATAGGCTAATATGCTATTGATATATTCTATTTTACTATTTTTTATATAGAAACTTTTATAATAGTTATAATTCAGTTCTAAAGAGGCACATGAAGATCGGCGACCTGTTGTAAAAGTTGGGCGATCTAGAAAATAAAGTTTCAAAATTTTTAAATCTTCAGTATTATATATTTTTCATCTTATGGATGTTTTTACAGTATGCTTAGGACAAACTTTAAACGTGATTTAAGACAGAAAAATAAACAAAAAGCAAGAAAATATTGGAAAATAGTAATACTAGGGTAATCGGCGGTGCTAACGGGTTATGATAGATGGTCGGCCGTGGTATACATTGCATGGACTTGCATCTATTAACAAATATCTGGTTTTTTAATATATGCTTACTGTATACTCCGGGTACATAACTTAATTTGTCAGTTGGTAATGGGTCTGGAGCTGGCATGTCGGTTAACTGCTAGTAGTCTCTTGTGATTCCATGTTTATATCCGTATGTTTCATTTTTCACAATTGAGTCAGTCCTGTTGCTAACTGAATTTTACTGTTATTACGATTGTTTTTTATTTATCACATTAGCTATAGGGGAAAGGTTTGTGCCCAATAAAACTAGTTTAACCCGCCGCAGCAGGTTTGCGCCTGTCCTAAGTCAGGAAATTTATTAAGCCTTTGTGTCTTGTCTGTTTATGTCTATGGGATTCTAGGATGATGTTTATTTCGCTGAACTTGATTACTCTTTATTTAGGGGCCAACTCCGACCTGCCGTTGGGTGTTTGGTTTCCTCACCGTTCATTGAAGATCTTATGGTGGCTTTGAGTTGTTGTTGCTCCCCTTTGGGTCGTTGTCTCTTTGACGCATTCCCCGTTTCCCTTCTTTTTCCTATTATTTGAAAAAATGAAATCATATATTAAACATACAAAATTGCAAGAAAACTGACAATAGAAAATCATAATTAACATGGTTGGCGGTATTCGTTACTGAACTGAGTGTGGTCGGCCGAGGTCATATCTAATGCAAATAAGTATTTTTTTATTTATGCTTAAATGAACAACTGAAATCATGATTTCAGACAGAAAATGACAAAATACCCAATAAAGCAATAGAAAATCGTTATCTTAAGGAGGTCGGCGGTGAAAATACCCACTCGTTCAAGTCTATTCCTGCTTACCGACATGTCCCACATCAACCATATTGGTATGTATGATGCATTTTTGGATGACAACAACAGTGCATGCTTCGGATGCTGTCTGCTACCTAGATGTTACGCATGAGCCACTTAGTTTGGTAAAATGGTTAAAGCCTATTTCTCAAAGATAAGCCGTCAGCGGGGAATATATTGCTGCATAGGACCAAGTCGATGATACAGGCTCTTCAGAGCCTCTTGTTTTATCAGACAGTATGTTCCCGGACCCGGATGGACCCGGAAAAGCATTCTTGCCTGTACTGGTCTTTGTTGGAACATGGTTGCCAGAGTCGTTTACCTCGGTCCTCTCTTTCACAACAGAAAAGTATACGAGAGGACCGAAATCTTCAGCCTTTCATCATACGAGAACAATTGTAGACTGGAACAATCTGCATGAAAATTATATCAGGGCAAAGACACTAAAAACATTCAAAGGAAAACTCCATGAGTTCCTCCTTCCAACTAGTTGGACTTTTATTTTCTTAACACCACGGTTGAAGTTCCAGCCAAATTCTACAGATACAGATACCATCGTTTTCCCGAGTCTTTAGTACAGTTAAAAAGTTCAAAGAAAGTGAAAAAAAAGGTTTTCTCGATATATTCATCAGGAATATTTATCCCCGCACTTTCGCAAAAATTTCGAGGATTTAGTTATACCCTCCGTCCGTCCGTCCGTCCGCCCGTCCGTCCGCCCATCCGTCACACTTTTCTTGTGACTCAAACTACTCCTATCTTTTTGGATTTAGGGATTTAATTTTGTTGTAGAATTATTGCATACAGTCTGTAGATGCGCAATAAGCTTTCGGATTTTTTATATTGATCTTGGTGCAAACAAAAGACCCCAAGATGTCAATTTTTACACATGTGGCAAGTGACACAAACTCTTCCTACATTTATGGATTTATGGATTTGATTTTGTTGTAGAATTGTTGCATATAGTCTGTAGATGCGTAATAAGCTTTTGGATTTTTATCTTTATCTTGCAAAACAAGAGGCCCCAAGATGTTGATTTTGACAAGGCCCAAAGTTGTGGATTTTGACACATGTGGCACGTGACACAAACTGCTAATACATTTGTGGATTTAGGGATAAAATCTTTATGCAGAATTCTTGCATATAGTCTGTAGATTTGCAATAAGCTTTCGGAATTATGATTCCGGTTCCAACTTTGTTAAATTTCCTGAAAATGTCAAAGTCTCATATTTTTTTTTGATTTTAGCATATAATTTTGTATTTTAGCAATTGTTTGATAAAAAATGAGATTTTGAATAATTAGAATTCTAACATGAGATTCCAAGTTTGGTAAATTTCCTGAAAGTCTCAAAGACCACTTATTTTTTGGATTTCTATCTAGCAACCATACTTAAATAGCTTCTTTAACTAAGGACAAACACTTTCATCAATTGGATTTCAAAAATATTTGATTCCAATTTTGGTAAATTTCCTGCAATTCTACCTAGCAACCATACTTAAATAGCTTCTTTAATTTAGGACAAACACTTTCATCAATTAGATTTCAAAATATTTGATTCCAGTTTTTGTTTATTCCCTGAAAGTCTCAAAGACTGTTTAGTTTTTTTTTGTTTTTTGGTTTTTTTTTTGTTTTTTTGTTTTTTTCTTTGGAATTCTACCTAGAAACCATACTTAAATAGCTTGTTAAATTAGGACAAACAGTTTAATCAATTTGATTTAAAAAATATTAGATTCCAATCTTGGTAAATTTCCTGAAAGTCTCAAAGACCACTTATTTTTTGGAATGCTGTCTAACAACCATATATCCTTAAATTCTTTTTGTAAAAATAACGACTACCAATAGTTTGATTTCAAAAATATTTAGAAAAATTATGCTCAGGGTGTAAAACAACTGTTTTCTGTGTCAAACAGGGAGTGCAGGGATAGCTGTCGTTCTGACAACCTCTAGCTTTTTTGTCTCGCCGGCGACAATAGGCGCGGAAAGCGAGACATATGCGTACCTAGCCTGAAAGTGTGACGGCGACGGCGGCTATTAGGTAATTTTTTCAGTACCTATAAGCAGTAGGTAAATGATATTTGGTATACAGGTTGGTCTTTAGTAGGACATGAGAGCCTGTTATATGGCTTTTGTCCTCGACCTCAATTTCATGGTCTTGTCAGCATGTTAAGTTTTTGTGATTAGGTCAGTTTCTTAGTATATAAAAGTCAGTGATATTTGGTACATAGTTTAGTCTTTGAGTTATTCTTGGCTAGAGTGTGAGAGTCTGTCATATGACTTTTGTCTGTCACCTCAATTTCACGGTCAAACAAGCATGTTAAGTTTTTCTAATTAGATCAGTTTCTCAGTCACTATTAGTGGTAGATCAATGATATTTCGTATGCGGGTTGGTCGTTGGTAGTTCATGACAGTCTGACGGCTTTTGTCCTTGACCTCCATTTTACGGCCTAGTGAGGATATAAGTTTTTGTGGTTAGGTCAGTTTCTAAGTAACTATAACTGGTAGTTCCCGGTGATTTTTAGTATATTGGTTGGTCTTGGGTAGTACATGACAGTCTGTCATATGGCGTCTGTCCTTGATCTCAAATTAACAGTCAAGTGAGCATGTTAGGGTTTTGTTATTAATTCAGATTCTCAGTAACTACAAGTGGTAGGTCAATGATATTTTGTATGCGAGTTATTCTTGGCTAGAATATGAGAGTCTGTAATATGACTTTTGTCAGTGACCTCAATTTCATGATAAGTATTACGTCAGTTTTTATTGTAACTCTTTATGGTAAGTCAATGAATTTGATGTGTGGGCTAGTCTCATGCATTACATGACAGTCTGCTATGTTTTTGTCTGCGACCACAATTACAAGATCTAGTGAATATGTTAAGTTTCTCAGTATCTATTAGTGGTAGGTAGATCAATGATATATTTGTATTTAAGTTAGTTGGTCAAAGGTAGTACTAGACAGTCTGCTATACGAACTGTGTCTGTGACTTTAGCTGCTATCTACCAGTGATAGGTCAATATTTGGTATTTGGTTTGGTCTTGCATAGAACATTAAAGTCTGTCATATGGATAATATCGATATTTACCTTTTAGACAGCTTAGGGTTAAAAGTCAGTACTTCTCTTGAAATACAAGTTTGTAAAATATATGGACAAAACAGACACAAAATTTAGTTCAAAGACAAAACAACAGCATAGACCGTGGTTTATATGCAGTAGCAAATATGGTCGAATTTTGCATTAATGGCTTCAAGGGGGTACTCATATAAATTACGATGAAAAATATATGTGCGATCATTTGATTTATTGTCTGGAAAGGGGTTTCTTCTCGCAATTTCCTAAAAATCGTATTGGCAGGATACCCAGAGTTTTGAAAAAAAAAGATTTAATTATACATATTAATTGTAATTGTGGAAGTCCTGATACGATTGAAGATATGATAGGGTGTGTAGAAAGTTGTGCAGCGTTTGGAAACACAAGTCCTGTGAAGGGAATATAGGGAATGCTACCGTCTGGTTATGCGAGGAACACAGCAACTGATCAAAAAGAAGGGGCAGGGTTTTCTGAATAAAATAAAATAAAATATAAAACAAAATAAAATAAAATTAAATTAAATTGTGTCACTCTTTATGCATGCTATTCCAAAGTTTACATTTCGTGACATCTGCTTTACTACATCTGTAAGCTTTCATGTCAAAGTTTTTTTATGCCCCCGCGACGATAATCGGGGGGGGGGTGGCATATTGTTTTACCCTCGTCCGTCCGTCTGTCCGTCCGTCCGTCCGTCCGAGGGGGTACATGGTTTGTCCGCGCAACTCCTCCTACAGTTTTCATACTAGAAAGTTTTTATTTTGCAGATTATTTGTTCATATATTGAAGATGTGCATGTGATAAGGATTTTGATTTTGGTGCATTTTTTGTCAAAAATATACATTGTTGAACTTAGTCATTTTTGCTGATTTTTCATAGAGGGTACATACTTTGTCCGCACAACTCCTCCTTCAGTTTTGATGCTAGTAAGTTTTTATTTTGCAGATCATTTGTACCTATATTGCAGTATGCATGTGGTAAGGATTTTGATTTTGGTTAATTTTTGTCAAAAATATACATTGTTGAACTTAGTCATTTTTTAGTGATTTTGTGATAGAGTGTACATAGTTTGTCCGCGCAACTCCTCCTACAGTTTTGATGCTAGGAAGTTTTTATTTTGCAGATCTTTTTTACCTATATTGAAGTTGAAGATGTGCATATGGTAAGGATTTTGATTTTGGTTAATTTTTGTCAAAATTTTACATTGTTGAACTTCGTCATTTTTGGTGATTTAGTAATAGGGGGTACATAGTTTGTCCACGCAACACCTCCTACAGTTTTTATGCTAGGAAATTTTTATTTTGCAGATAATTTGTACTTATATTGAAGATGTGCATGTGGGAAGGATTTTGATGCATTTTTTAGAAAAAAAATACACATTGTTGAACTTAGTCATTTATTGGGTGAATTATTAATATGGGGTACACAGATTGTCCGCATAACTCCTCCTAGAGTTTGATGCTAGGAAGCTTTTATTTTGCAGTTCATTTGTACCTACATTGAAGATGTGCATGTGGTATGTATGTTGATTTCAGTTCATTTTTTTTTAAATATACATTGTTTAACTTTTTTTTTCAGTGGTGATTTAGTAATAGAGGGTACATACCGGTAGTTAATATATGCAACCTAGAATAACATGTGTTTAGCGGGGGCATCATATGTGTCTTACAGACACAAATATTACTAAAAAATCCCAATTTGATTCAACCTTGCNTTTTTTTTTTTTTTTTTTTGGTCTTAAAATCAATAAATATCTAGAATCGAAAAATGTAATACTAATTTGACAGAGTTAGGTAATACACCTCCTAAATTGAAATATTTCAGGGTGACCATTTAATTTGAAAGAAAGTCATATCCCATTTATTTCTATATCATTTTACTTGTAAATAAGTAATCATATGATATCAATAAAAGAAATGAGACTGATTTATCTGATTTTCACACAATACACATTTAAAGTTATTATAATAAGCTATCGGCGGCTGGTTTTCCTCACCAGATGTCTTTCCGGACACGGTTTTGAACATTTTCGCAATTACTTTTCCAATTTATTTACTGTCGATGTTTTTGTTAATTAAACATCTTTTAAAATCAATCAAAGAAATTTTGCTGGATTATCTGATTTTTATTCAATACACGTTCAAAGTTGAACATTTGGCAGCTGACTGACAATACCGGATGTCATTCCGGCCACGGTTTTGACCTTTTGTTTAGTAATCAAGGAAATTCATTGTGTATCATTTTATTTATTACTAAATTGTCTTTTTAAAATCAGTCGCAAAAAAATGGCCGGGTGATGAAAATTTGGTATCTCCCTCACAATACCAGATGTCTTTCCGTCCACGGTTTTGACCCCTTTTCCAAGTAACAAAGAAATGTATTTTATATTTTTTTGTTTATAAATAAATTATCTTTTAAAATCAATTAAAGGAAATTGATCAGCAAATCTGGTTTTTATTCAATACCCATTCAAAGTCAAAAATTTAACACCTGACTTTCAACACCAGTTGTCTTTCCGGCCACGGTTTTTACATCGTGAACAATTGAAATCGAAATTAATCTTATATAATTCCAATTGCAAATGCAACGTCCAATTTCATTGGTCAATGTCATGAACAACAAAAAAGTTATTTCTCGATAAACTTTTCTTGCCCATTAATACACTACGACGTTAAATAGTGCAGTATATGGTGACGTAAAAATCAGTGACAACATTGTTCAAAGTTCAAAGGATTGGAATTATAAGAAATAATAGTAATTTTGGAGGAGTTTATGGATGTGTAATTTTATTTGTCACTAAATTATCTTTAAAAATCACTAAAACGTTTTTGATTAGAATGAATAGATTTTGAGATATTAAAGTTCAAAGTTGTAAATTTCAATTGAAATATTTTCTTCCGGCCATCATATTGGCTTTAAAGTCAAAATCAATTTATTAAAACGATGTATCAATTAAAAAACATTTAAAAAAGCTTTAAAAATCCGTTTGAATTATTTCTCTATCTTAATCCATTCAAAAGATATGATAGAAAATGTATGCATTTTTACATTTTCCGGTTTTTAGTCTTTCCCCATACAAATGATGATTTCGTTCCCCTATACTTTCAATCCCTCAATCAAATTTTCACAAGCATCACGACTTTGTAAGTCTTTTCAGTAGACCTATATCAAATCAAATATAAATCAACTGCTTAATTAACCAAATTAGGGTCCCAAGAGGGCATGGTATTCATACAGATAACAATACATCAGACAAAATTAACCTACTTCACAGGTAATAGGTATCTAGGACCACAGGAGTCGGAAATTTTTACTACGTTCGTGAAACTTCATTGTTTGGGGCTCCGTATTTGAACTTGTATTGACATATTGATAAAATTTCGGACTCCTGTGGTCCTACGTTCGTTAAACTTCATTGTTTGGGGCTCCGTATTTGAACTTGTATTGATATATTGACAAAATTTCCGACTCCTGTGCTAGGACTAAGGTTCTTTAGGAAGGTTCGCGGTGACGTCACAGACTCAAAAAGGTAAATTTGGTTGGCAAGAAATAGTGATAATTGATTAGGGTCATAAAAGTGGCAATTTCAATTCACTCTTACGAAATTTTTAATTGAGATACATGTATCTTGATAATTCCCTTTGATCGAAATTCTGGAATACTTACACTTTTACGGGGTGTTAATTTCTTAAATATTTATTTTCAAAATCTATATAATAAGCGTTTTTGTAAAGTATACAAATTTCGGCAATTTTGACATTTTTTTTAAACGCATAAAAAATTTTCTGCAAGAAATTCTAAAAATGTAAATCAGCAGAAAAAATATGAAAATCTTGAAGTTTATTATGCATTTTATAGATCCGAGATCGGATGGATAATGAAAAAATTACAAAAGATCAAAAAAATTTTTACATTCTTTAAAAGTGGTCTCACTACGACTTTGCCAACCAAAAATGCTAATTTGCATATGTAAATTAGATTTTGTGACATCACTGATGAGGTTCCAGAACCTTCCTACAGACGAATTTCCAATTTCATTTTATGAAAGAATTGCCCTGATTGACCTTGGGTAAATTAGAATAAATTGTGTCACTAACATTGTGACATCCGAAAATCTATATTGTGATGTCAAAATTTTCCGGGAAAATTCACCAATTGGAAACTCGTCTATTCTCTGATGATGCTGTTGACTTGCTGACCAAGTGTTAATTTATTGTGGATCTGTCAGCCAACACGGCCGCCAACAAGATCTTCTAGAGAACAGTTGAATGCTTTTAAATCAAAAGTGACTGAAATGTTATTAATAAGTTTGGACTCCTCATTGGCATCGACCTAGAGGTCAATGCCAATGGGGAGTCCCCAGACATTGTACATGTTTACCATTTTAAATCTACAGATATTTGCCTCATGTGAGATTTGCCAAAACAAGGATTTGTATAGTGAGAAGAATTTGAATCTGGCGGTGATCTTCTATTGATTGCATTATAAGCTCGGGCATATGTGAGATTATGAAATATAACCCACAATGCGTTGCACCCTCGCTAATCATGTTCAATCTAATGGCGGAAAGTGTCATGGCTTTGGAAATAAACTAGCCTTTTTATGTATTCAGAACATTGTTCCAACCAAGGTTGGCAAAAAGGCAGACAATACTAGTATTGTCCGGGGCAGTGGACAATACCGGTAAATACGGGACAATACTGGACGATACTGGACAATTGAAATAAAAGACAGTCTTACCATTTTGAGCCTTTAATACACATATTGGTACTCTTGTCAGACAGGTGTGGGGGATGGTTATATTTTGCGAAGTAGGTTAAAAGTTTGTACATAATCATAATATTAGTAAATTGAAATAATAATAGGCATTTTAAAGTTGTATAAAGACAATAGCCATAGTAAATACTGGTCTAATGAAATAAATTTGTGCATATTGATACTCGTTGATACAGTAAATATGTTTCAGATTTTATTTTTTTTTTTTTGTTTACCTAATAAGATGTCATTAATGAGTTACAAAGTTGTTAGATTTACCTGCACTATATATACCTATATGATACCCTTAGTTAGCAAACAGGTGGCTGTGTGGCAATTATAAATTATAGCTGTCAAAATGGTATTGTGATGTTTATTTAAGGGATTAATTATATGAATGGTAAAATGGACAGGCAATCCATGTAGGTAATAAAAGACAATAAACAGTTCACAGTCTGCCAATTTTATACATTGTAAAAGATAAAAAAACAACAACAAAAAAAACAGTAATTAAAAGAAAATCAAGTCAGGTATAATGTATATATTATTGACCACTTTGTATTGTCCATCAATTGACCATTTCAAATTTCATTCGTCCAGTATTGTCCACTTAAGGAGTATTGTAAAGGCCAGTGTTTACCGGTAAAAAACCAAAAACAAAAAATCAAAGAAAATATAGTCAGATACAATGTACATGTATTTATTGACCACTTAGCTATAGAATTTGTATTGACCAATTAAACTTTGTTTTTTGTCCAGCAATTGACCATTTAAAATTTCAATGGTCTAGTATTATCAGCTTGAGGAATATTGTCCAGGGCAGTATTTACTGGTATAAACAGTCAGGGGTATAACCTATTCAAGTTATCAAATGAAGTGCTTTTGTGTAACTGAAATGAGTGATCATGTATTTTCAGCAATAACTTATTTAAGTTATCAAATGTTGATTTCTTGAAAATGTCCTACTTTGATTACAAATTTCTTTATGATAAAGATTTTTCTCAAACAAACAATAGTTTTTCCCATATGGTTTGGAATCTTAACTGTGTAATCACCTATCAATTATAAATGCGCAAAGAGAGGAAATACATGCGCCAACCCCCATAAAGATTGGACCCTTGGGAAATTAAATCCCAATTATCTCTGAAATGGTTCATCAAAATCAATTAGACAGGCCATCATTAGATTGAGGTCAATTTGAACTACATAATACATGTGTAATAATAGACTTAACTGTGACCAATAAGTAAGAATTTCAACAAAACTGAATATAATGTAAAAAAGACTTAAATAACTGAATGAAGTTATCAACAGAGTAATGTCCCTTGATTAACAAAACAGTAACTCATATAGGTTATTGCTTCATAACTGGTATAAGTTATTTAAAAAAAGTCAGTAACTCTTAGTAACTCATTTAAGTGATTTTGGTGATAACTTATTTAAGTTGCACCCCTGACTGATAAACAAAAAAAAGTTAAAAGAGAATATAGAAAGGTACAGTGTATATACTTTTGATCACTTAAAATTTGTATTGACCACTTTAACTTTGTATTGTCCTGCAATTGACCATTTAAAATTTCAATCGTACAGTAATGTCCAGTATTGTCCACTTGAGGAGTATTGTCCAGGGCGGTATTTACCGGTAAATACCGGGGGTTGTTTTTTCCACCCAACCTTGGTTCCAACTACGTGTATATTTTATACAAACTTAGCGAAAAAAATATAGTTATTATACCAAGAGAAATAGTTTTGTTTGATTCAAATGGAATTATACCTGTTTCAATTCAGATCAACATTTCCATCCTTGAGAGCGTGTAAATTTGTCAATTTATTTTAATCTGCTCCTTCGAGATCAACCTTATTTTTTTTTATAATCAAGTATGTATGATTTAGTTACTGAATAAGTATGATTATAAAATTTTTCTTCTATGTGACAAATTCAACTTGTTTTGTTTGTCACCATTTCAAAATAAAGTTTGTGACCATTTCAAAATAACAAGAGGTGACGGAGTTGGACGACGATTAATTATTTTCCATAAAAGCCGAGATAAGGATGTAAACATGTATAAAACTCACTTACTTAACTTATTATGGTTTTGTCAATTTGTTGAAGAAATTTTAGGTTTTGTTGAATTGTTATATCTGGCTATATTCGTTTAAAAAAATATCATCATCTAAAATGCACGCCGACAAGGATGGGACTTCATTTTACATTTGAATAGACATTTAATGCCAGCCTACAACTGGATCTGATATAGAAAATCGACAAAACTGTACATGAAATATGTCATAGATAACATGCCATGATTAGGAAGGGAATATTTTTATGTGTCTGATACGTTTTGAAGCGAGTATAGCAATTTGTATTGGCGATTAAATTTAAAACAAAATCTCACTACGGCGGATCTAACGAGACAATATGAGATGTGAATCCTTCTCATTATACAAATCCTTGGCCAAACATGAAAAGATCAAAGGATTTGCCCCAAATTTGCAAAAGCTTCGTGTGAGTCTCTAGTGAATCGTGTGACACTTGATAGGTCTGCTATCTGCCACAGCTGCACTCTGGTTGAAAGCTAATTCAAATGCCTAATTCAAATACATTGCAATAATTATAAGGTGCAAAGGCTTCCACAGTCACTCTGGGGATTGGTCAAACTACAACAGATACACTGTGTCTGTCACATTCAGACCAAAAACAAAGAGATTATTTAAAAAAGAATAGTGGACAAACAAATTAAAGAAACAATGGATAATGCCACAAAATCAATCCTTTTGTCACAAAAAGTAATTAAATGACTGTAGTAGAAATTGTAAGTTCAAGTTCAAAAGTCTTGTTATTACATGAATTATTTAAACATGATATAAATATATCAATTTAACTTAAGCATGATAATCTCTTATATTAACTTTTTAGTTAAATTGGTAAAGCAGGTAAGGGAATGACTTATGTACATTTATATAGCCAGCAATATGTAACAAGGACTGTGATACCAGTGGCAGACCCAGACTTTCTGTTAAGGGGAAGGGGCTGACCCATAATTTTTTCTTGAGAGGGGGCCAGGGACCACAAGGAATTGTAAGTAAAGTATTTTCCAACCTTAGGGGGCCCGGGCCAACCTGAGCCCCCTGGATCCGCCACTGGACACAAGGAATAAAGTACACACCAGAGTACTTGAAAAGTTTCTGTTTTGTTTGTTTATAGCAGACAAAAATATGCTAGGACCTACATCTAATGCCAAGATGTGGGCCCAGTGGTAGGTCACATGAAATTCTGTAAAATGATCGGTCCTGTTCCGTTTAATTTTCTGTTATTGACCATGCCGTTGATTTTCATGTAGAGGTAAAAATGGTGTTTGACACTAAAATAGCTGCATAGCCAATGATTGTCTGCCACAAAAATCAAAATTTACAAAACATAGACGTGGTACAAGTATTAGCTTTCCAAAAAGCTAGTCTGACATCAGTATTCTTTTACTTAGACAATAAATATACAAATTGTGCCCGTATATTTTGTCTGATGATTAACCAGGAGTTTCGAGCTACATATTTCTAACGGTAACCAAACAATGCTCACAGTATATTAAACAATTGAGGGTTCTCCTAATATATAAGGTAGACATACTTAACAAACAAACTGGTTTCATTGCCATCTTTTCAGACACAACAATTCAAACAGCTTTCTTTAAGGTGTTGACATGGAAAATAATGAGTGTTTATTTATATGCATATGTCTACAACATGTAAAAAGCATGTTATCTATTGTCATTTATGATGTTAATGATAAATGAACATCTCGATCGCAAGTATTAATTTATAGGATGTAAGTTTGCATTTAATTTATGAAGTTAATTAAAATGACTTCTTAAATTGTGCTTCTTTATTACAGAAAACAGTGGGAATGAATATAACTCAGACGGTTGTTAGAAAATGCATCATGCAACATCGAGCTCCCTCACTACATATGGTGAAATGTCTGTCAACATCTTTATTTACTCCATTCAGTACTATGCAGACAGCTAAACAAATAACAGGATGTAGGTCAATGCTACCTAGTTTTACTCCAGCATCTAATTTATTAATTCCAAGTACTTTTGAAATATCATTAGTTCGGACATACAAGGCTAAAAATGTGCTTAGATTACGATGTTCAGGATGCTATTTTGAAAAGCGCCAGGGAAGATTGTATGTAGAATGCACTTTGAAACCAAGACACAAGCAAATGAAGAAAATACCATCTGGATTGTTATATAAGGACGACTACTCTGAGGGGAAGGTTCATGAAGCCACTTGGTGGAAATATCGCACCGACAGATATTATAAACAAGGCAATACAAAATTTACAAATTTCAATTGGTTAGGTGATAGACTTGGCAAGGAAATATAAATACATGACAAATTATTTTGATCAATAAATCTAAGAGTACTGGTTATTCTAAATTAGTTATGTCTCCATGATACAAATTTATAATGTGTAACCTTAATACATGCACCACTATGTGTGGTATGGCGGTTTTATAAACTAGAGTAATGACTGTCGGAAACGACAGTGATCCCGCATCCCCTGTTTGACACAGAAAATAGCTATAGACCCTGGGTATAATTTTCTTAACATTTTTGAAATTAAACTATTGACAGTCACTATTTTTACCATAAGGAATTAAAGAATATATGGTTGTTAGGCAGAATTCCAAAAAATAAGTAGTCTTTGAGACTTCCAGAAATTTTACCAAACTTGGAATCATATATTTTGGAAATCAAATTGGTGAAATATTTCTTCTAATTCTAACAATTTTTTTTAACTATGGTTTCAATGTAGAATTCCAAAAATTAGTGGTCTTTGACAATTATTTTGGAAATCCAATTGGTGAAAATGATTGACCTTATCAAAACAAATGCAGTTTGGTTGCTCGGAAGAATTCCAAAAAATATGTGGTCTTTGACACTTCAAGAAAATTGACCAAAATTGGAATCTAATATTTTTGAAATTCAATTGGTAAAAATGATTGCCCTAATGGAGACAAACCCTAACAGCATGGTTGCTAGGTAGAATTCCAAAAAAAAAATGTGGTCTTTGACACTTTCAGGAAATTTACCAAAATTGGAATCAAATATTTTTGAAATTCAATTGGTGAAAATGATTGCCCTAATGGAAACAAATCCTAACAGTATTGTTGCTAGGTAGAATTCCAAAAAATAAGTGGTCTTTGACACTTTCAGGAAATTTACCAAAATTGGAATCAAATATTTTTGAAATTCAATTGGTGAAAGTGATTGCCCTAATGGAAACAAATCCTAACAGTAATGTTGCTGGGTAGAATTCCAAAAATAAGTGGTCTTTGACACTTTCAGGAAATTTACAAAAATTGGAATCAAATATTTTTGAAATCCAATGGTGAAAATGATTAACCTTATCAAAATAAATGCTTAAAGTATACTTGCTAGGTAGAATTTCAAAAAATAAGTGGTCTTTGAGACTTTCAGGATATTTACCAAAATTGGAATCACATTTTGGAATTCCACATTTTGTGGTCTTTGTCAAATCAACATTTTGGGGCCTCTTGTTTGCATCAAGATAAATTTCAAAAATCCGAAAGCTCATTGCACATCTACAGACCATATGCAACAATTCTACAACAAAATTAAAATCCTAAATCCAAAAATGTAGGATGAGTTCGCGTCGCATGCCACATGTGTCAAAATGGACATCTTGGGGTCTCTTGTTTGCACCAAGACAAATATCAAAAATCCGAAAGCTTATTGCGCATCTGCAGCATATATGCAACAGTTCTATAACAAAATTAAAACCCTAAATCCAAATATGTAGGAGGAGTTCGCGTCGCAAGGATGTGTGACGGTTGGACAGACGGACAGACAAGGCCAACGACAATATCCCTGAACTTTCATTCGAAAGTGCGGGGATAATGATGCTTTATAATGTGTGGCTTTACATATTCAACCACCCATGTTGTGTGGGTGCTTTATTTATAGCGTATATCATGTATGTCAAGAATACATGAATACATGATAAAGGTTTTTAACTCTCCGCAAATATAGTCTGTGGGGTATATAGAAATCACCCTGTCCATCTGTCTGTCTGTCTGTCCGTCCATGTACATGTACCTTGTCAGCACATGTTCATATATGGTTGATGTCTGAAATTTTGAAGGGGAGATAATTCGTCTTTGAATCTTTTCTGGAAAAAAGGGGGCATACCTTGTCAGCGCATGTTCTCAAAAACCATCACTTGGATTTTGATGAAATGTTACACAGTTATAGTACACCATCTCAATTGAAGATGTGCATGAAGTTATATGGTTGCTACCTGAAATTTTGAAGGGGAGATAATTTGTCTTTGAAATTTTTTTGTAACAAAGAGAGGGAGGGGGAATGAACCTTGTCAGCATATGTTCTCTTAAACGGCTGCTTTGATTTTGATGAAACAACAGCAGTAGAATACAAGGAACAAGGAACAAAGGAGTGAAATTTACAAAAATCGAAGTCCAAAGGCATGGCCAAAACAAGAACACAGAAAACAATGATGCCAGACACAAAACAATGACGCTAGACAGACACAAAGCACAGAAACAGAAATCACAACATTCAAAACAAAGCGCTCACAGTGTGAACTCCAGTGAAACTGAGAGTGACATCAGGTGCTCCTGAAGGGTAAGCATGTCTTGCTCTGTTAACAGCACCTGTCACACTGTGAGTGGGTAAATCCAGGAAAATGTCAAAGTCGGTAGTCAAATCTGGGAAAAGGTGAATCTTATATAGATTATCTAGCTGAAAATGTCCATTTTCATTTTGGATACTGACAAGTCATATCTTTCGATGATGTTATGGTGACGGCCATAGAATTTCTTGAGGGATGAAATAAACAGACTGAACAAATCTCTGACTTAGCAGCTTTTGGGACAGTGCTTTTGCTCTCTTCAAAAATCACTGTACAAACTACACGCTCGACAGTAGCGAATCAACTGTGAAATGTACACTCCATAGGCTGGAGAGGTAGGTATATTGCTGCTAAGAAAGGGAAAGTTCACAATTGGGAAATTTAAATCATCACGCTTATCATACAGCTTAGACTTCAAACGTCCATCTTCGTCAATATACAATAACAGATCTAGGTACGAAGCTGAAGTAGGCCGGCGTTACAGTTGTTTCTTTAATTTCTTTAATTTCAAGCTCATTGGGATAGATTTGATGTAAATACTCCTTAAATTTAGGATTATTTAGAGAAAGTACATGTCTACTTAGTATGTACCGGAAGCTGAAATTAAAGGACTGGGCTAAATATTTTTGTTTTCTTTGAATAAGCCCTTGTAAAAACTTGGCCTTGTACGAGTAAAGTAAAAGGTCAGCTAAAAGTGGCGCACAGTTAGTTCCCATAGGAATCCCTATTGTCTGTTGGAAAACACGACCTCCGAATTCGACAAAAATATTGTCGATCAAAAATTATGTCAGTCTCGGTGTATTTCTTGTTTGAATCAGTGTGGTTCTTAACAAAGTATGTCTTGTCTTTCCCTATAACTAAATAGGTGTATCTGCGTTCTCCAATTTGGTGGAGAAACATTGATGAAATGTTACACAGTTGTAGTACACCACCTGAAGATGTGCATGAAATAAATTGGTTGCTGTCCGACATTTTTGAAGGGGAGATAATTGTGTTTGAATATTTTCTGGAATATAGGTTGGGGAACTTTGTCAGTGCATGTCCTCTTAAACAGGTACTTGGATTTTGATAAAATGTCACACAGTTGTAGTTCATCACCTGAAGATGTGCATGAAGTAATATGGTTGCTGTCCAAAATTTTGAAGGGGAGATAATTGTCTTTAAATATTTCTCGAAAAAGGGGGAGGTATATCATTTTGTCCATACTTGTATTGTGTTCACAACAATATTGTGTCCACACACACTTAAATTTATACTTGCTATATTGATTTATTGTTCAATTAGCGGGGGTATAACTGGCTGCCATTCGGCAACAGCTCTAGTTTTCATTGACTTCAGATATCCAAGATGTCTGCAAGCAGGGAGCATAGTTTTAACATTGTCACCTATGGCAAAACACATTCAAAGATCTTCTTCTCTTAAACTGCTGAGCCAATTAGAAGCAAACTTTGCCACAATAGTCCTCGGGTGAAACCCTGCAAAAAAGGTGTTTTTAGGTCAGCATTATATCCAAGATGTCCGCAATGGAGGAACATAGTTTTAATATTAGACCAAAATGGAAACACTTTCAAAGATCTTTTTCTGAAACTACTCAGCCAATTGGAACTGAACATGGCCACAATAGTCTTTAGCTATATAGATAGTCCCCTGCAAAAATGGTGTTTTTCATGTCCATGCTATATCCAAGATTGCCTTGAGTTGGGAACATAGTTTTAACATTGGAGCCTTTGGGAAAACATTTTCAAACATCTCCTTTTAATTGCTGAGCCAGTTGGAACCCAACTTGGCAACAATAGTCATTAGTGGTCCCTGCAAAAAGGTGTTTTATGTCCACGCTATAACCAAGATGGCTGCCAGCAGGTAACATAGTTTAAAAATTGGGAAAAACATATTCAAAGATCTTCTCCTCTGAAACCGCTTAGCCAATCTTGGCCACAAACCTCCTTGGGTAGTCCCCTGCAAAATAGGTGTTTTTAGGTCCGTGTTATATCAATGATGGCTGCCAGCAAGGAATATAGATTTTACATTGAACCCTATAAGAAAACACATTCAAAGATTTTCCCTGCCGAAACTACGAGGCCAATTGGAACCAAACTTGGCAGCAGTAGTCTTTTTTTAAAAAAAAAAAGGTGGTACTCTGCAAAAAGGTATTTTTCAGGTCCACTTTTTATCAAAGACGACCGCCAGCGGGGAACGTAGTTTTACCTTGTTCTTAAAGGGAAAGCACATTCAAGGTTTTCTCTGAAACTGCCTAGAAAATTGGAACCAAACTTTGTTACAATAATCTTGGTTGATCACCTGCTAAATGGGTGTTTTTTACAGGTCTGCCTTATATCCAAAATGGCCGCCATCAGGATCATAGTTTTAGCATTGGACACTATAGGAAAATGCACAAGAAGATCTTTTCCTCTGGGACTGCTTAGTAGGTTGGAACCAAAATTGGCCACTGTAGTCTTTAAATGGTCCCCAGAAAAAAAAAGATGTTATTCAGGTCCATGCGATAACCAAGACTGCTGCTAGTGGGGAGCATAGTTTTAACATTGGACCCTATTGGAAAACACATTCAAAGATCTTTTCCTCAGAAACTGCTGAGCCAACTAGGACCAAACTTGTCCACATGAAACATTGGATGGTCCAAACAAAAAGGTATTTTAGGACAATACCAAGATGGCCACCAGCAGGTTTTAACACATTCAAAGATCTTCTTTTTGAAACTACTAGGCCAATTAGAACCACACTAAAACCACAATAGTGCTTAAGTGGTCGTCTGTAAAAATATGTTTTTCAGGTCCGCACTACATTCAAGACAGCCTGCAGCATTGAACATGTTTTTATATCGGAACCTATGGGAAAATACATTCAAAGATCTTCTCCACTGAAACAACAGAGCCAATTGGAACCGAACTTGGCAACAATAGTTCTTGAATGGTCCCCTGCAAATAACTGTTTTTTTTTTCATGTCCATGCTATATCCAAGATGACTAAAAACGGGGAGCATAGTTTTAACCCTCGACACAATGGGAAAACGTATTCAAAGCTTTTCTCCTCTGAAATTGGTGAGCCAATTAGATCCGTACTTGGCCATAATAATCTTTATGTGGTTGCCTGAAAAGAAAAAATGATTTTGAGGTTCAAACTTGATCTAAGATGGCTGCCATTAGGGAACAAAGTTAAACTTTGGATCCTATTGGAAACACTAACGAAGGCATCCTTTTGGAAACACTGGAAAGGTCCTCTCCCTCAAACTACTTTTCATATTGCAACTTTAGTTTAACTCTTGGCTCCTTAACCTAAACTGTCTATGTTAGTCAAGGGCCAAGTGAGAGATACAGGCTCTTGAGAGCTCCTTATTTCCATTTACCTCATTTAATTTTTTTTGTTTTTCCCTTTTCCCATTTTTTATAGTAGTAATAAGGAATGAAAATCGAACGTTAACATTATCAACAAATTATATTTGCCTGACTCAGAGGGTTTCATTTATGTGTTCCATAAAGTTATAATTAATCATAAGTTTTTCCAAGTTCAGCAACAAACAATAGAGAACCAAAGATGAGAAACAAAAGCCCAGACTTAATCTTATTTGTTGAGGAAATCTGAATTGTGATAATGTCATTTGCACATTCAGTTTATAAGATGTAAAATACCTAATATACCTATCCCGATCCTATTTTTAATTGCAAACAACGGCAGTTTAAAATACCGATGAACAAGCATTGGTTATCGTCAAGGAGTGGTAATTGCATTAATCTGGGACTAATATGACAGGGATTTGAAATATTTACATTTCTTACAAATTCGGTGTCGCGGCAGATTTACCTGTACATCGTCGTATTTTTCAGCATTTCTCTGTTGAAACATAGGACATTTCAGTACACTTTACATCTACATTTTACCGATTTTAATACAAAATACATCATTTTATAGAAAAAAGATTGCTGCATATCATAGTATAACTTTTGTTATATTAGTCCCAGCATTAATCAAAGTCCATAGACATGGCCAGAACAATAACACAAGACAGCAGAACAAAAAAGCAAAAAAAAGCGGAAATAAAAATACATTGACACAGCATGGCCTCCCATAAAAGCGGAGAGAACATGTGTTCCAGAGGGGTAAGCACCCGCCGCACTGTCAGTTAGTCAATGTAGGCTAATGTCAAACCTGGAAAAACATCACGAATCTAGCTGAAAATTGACGTTTTGATTTGGGATATCGACACGTCGTATCTACCAATGATGTTATGTTGACATCCATAGAATTTCTTGATAAGCTGAACAAATCCCTCACTCAGCAGCTCTTTTTGGACATTGTTTTACTCTTTTCAAAAAGATTCTGTACAAACTACATGCTCGACAGTAACATGTCGATTGTGAAATGTACACATCACACACTGGAGAGGTAGGTATATTGCTGTTAAGAAAGGGAAAGTTCACCATTGGAAAGTTAAAATCATCAGGTTTGTCATGCATATCGTCCGTCTTCGTCAATATGCAACAAAAGCATCAGGTACGAAGCTTATATAGGGTATATCAGTAGTTTCTTAAATTTCAAGCTCATTGGGAAATATTCTTTAAATTTTGGATTATTTAGAGAAAGTACAACGTCTACAGGCAGCGGAAGCTGGAATTAAAAGACATGGCTAAATGCTTTTGTTTTTTCTATGCAAGCCTTTGTACAAACTTGGACTTGAACGAGTAAAGGAAAAAGTCGGCTATGTGGTGCACAGTTAGTACTCATTGTCTACTTCTGTTGAAAAAGCAGCCTCCAAATTCGACAAATATTGTCGATCAAAAATTCTAACATATCTTTGTTTCGTCATTCTCAGTGTCTTATTTGAATCAGTGTGGTTCTTAACAAAATATGTTTTGTCTTTCAAACTTTGTTTTCAAAATATTTAAATCTCGGAAATATAGATCACTTTTAAATTAAAGGTCTAATGATTAGGAATGTGGAAGGAATAATCTGGACAGTATTGAAACTACAGGCTGTATCGCTCACTATATCTATACAATGCCTGTGCAAATGATTAAGGCATTTCTTACTTTCTAACGCAGCTGGGTTGTAACACTATAAGCAACCTTCATAATGGGCTTGTCATACATATTTCCAGTAAATTATGACTGAATTTGCTGTAGTAACTTCAGAGGAGATAATCAAAATAGGATCTTCCGAAAGGGGAAAATGTTAATTTGTGTTCCATGCTATCAAGCATGTATTATTCTATCAACGGGCCCTAAGGAACGATCATTGCGGAGAAACTATCCATACACCATTCTAGCGTATAGCTTGGTCAAATTTACTTATTTATTTTCAGAGCAGCTGATGAAAATTATGCTTTCTCCCAATTGGTCTATTGAGAAACAATGCTGTACACTTGCAGTCATGTTTTTTTTATCTGATCAGGACAACAGTGCACGCGACATCTTTTGTGAAGGACCCCCATTCATCATTCCTGTAAAGTTTGGTTGAATTTCCTTCAATTTTTATATAAGGTTCACAGCTGACGTGTAGTCTTTTTCTTTCTTGTCGGGTCCGAAATAAACATATTTGGTAAAGGACTAATTACTCCAGTACAGTGCAGAATTTATATTAAACTATGTTCTGTCCCATGGCCATGTTATACGAGCAAACTGAGGACGAGCATGACAGAAAGTACATCGTCTATAAGCAGCTTCCGCTGTCTGTAGACGATGTACTTTCTCTAAATAATCCAAAATCTAAGGAATATTTACATTTAGATCTTTCCAAATGAGCTAGAAATTTGAGAAGCCACTGATATACCATATATAACCTTTGGCCATGTTATAAACGGATCGTGATGATATGAATAATTTCCGTAAAGGACCTTCCATACATCAAAGTTTGTTTTTGACTCTCGCGTTCCCCAGATTACGATAAGAAAAAAATTTGTTATGTGTAAAGTGAAATGCATAACAGTGAGAGGGCCTCAGGTGTATATCAAGTCTCGCTACACTCTTTTGAGCAGTTAAGAGGCGTTGCGCTTCCAAGCTGTTACTGAAAAAAACCAAATTTGAAAGTTTAAATGACCATAACTCCAAAATAAAAAAACAAAACAAAACAAGAGGCTCTGAAGAGCCTGTATCGCTCACCTTGACCCTGGCTTATATAGACAGTCTTTGTTAATTGATCTAAATTAAACCATGGTTCCATTTTGCCAAGTGGACAAGCTTTTGAAAATGTTTCAGTTGGGTCCAAGTTTGATTCCTTTTTCTGCAGGGGACCATCCAATGACTATTGTGTTTCCAATTGGCTAAGCTTTTGAAGTGAAAACGATCTTTGAACGTGTTTACCCATAGGGTCCAATGTTTAATTATGTTTAGTGGCATCCATCTTGGATATACAATGTAGTGCCTGACCTAAAAACGCCTTTTTGCAGGGGACTATCTAAGGACTGTTATGGACAAGTTTGGTTTCAATTGGCTCAGAATTTTCATAAGGTCCAATATTAAAACAATGGTCCCTGCTGGTGGCCATCATGGCTTGGATATAGCACAGACCTGAAAAGCACCTTTTTTGTAGGGGACCACCTAAAGACTATTTTAGCCAAGTTTGGTTCAAACCAGCACAGCAGTTTCAGAGGAGAAGATCTTTGAATGTGTTTTCTCATAGACCCAATGTCAAAACAATGTTTCCCGCCGGCGGCCATCTTGGATATACCGCGGACCTAAAAAACACTTTCTTGTAGGGGACCACCTAAGGACTATTGTGGCCAAGTTTGGTTCCAATTGGTCCAGCAGTTTCAGAGGAGAAGATCTTTGAATGTGTTTTCCAATAGGGTCCAATGTTGGAACAATGTTTTCCGCTGGCGGCCATCTTAGATATAGCGCAGACCTGAAAAGCACCTTTTTGTAGGGACCACCTAAGGACTATTGTGGCCAAGTTTGGTTCAAACTGGCTCAGCAGTTTTAGAGGAGAAGATCTTTGAATGTGTTAAAATAATGTTTCCCGCTGGCGGTCATCTTGAATGTAGGCGGACCTGAAAAACACATACTTTGCAGGGGACCGTCTAAGGACTATTGTGGCCAAGTTTGGTTATAATTGGCTCAGCAGTTTCAGAGGAGAAGATCTTTGAATGTGTTTTCCCATAGGGTCTAATGTTAAAACATCTTGGATATAGTACGAACCTGAAAAACACCTTTTTATATGGGACCAACTAAGGACTATTGTGACTAAGTTTGGTTCCAATTGGTCCAGTAATTTCAGAGGAGAAGATCTTTGAATGAAAAGTTGATGCCGGACGGACGACGGACCGACGCAAAGTGATGGCAAAAGCTCACCCTGGCATTAGCCAGGTGAGCTAACAAAAAAAGGAGGAAGGAGTCGGAAACGACAGCTAACCCCCCTCGCCCGTTTTAAGTTTTATTAACTTTTCCTATGCAGTTTAGAGCAGTCGTTGCTGAAAAATTGCTGCAAACAGAGGACGAACATGAAAGAAAGTTGGGAGCATAATTAAACTTATCAAGCGTCATTATTTTTGCGTCGGAGAGCTAAAACGTCAATATCAATTCAAGACCAACAATTCAGAGGCGGATCCAGGGGACCCACGGGGACGCCCCCCCCTTTTTTAGGTTGGAAAATATTTAAGATTCCTAGGGGTTTTAAAAAAGGTGGGTTCCGGACCCCCTCTTGCAAAGCTCACTGTTAAGGTCGCAAGGTGACTTCAAGATGAAGAACAACAATAAAAGCGTTGTTCCTTTGCTTTGTTTTTTGTAGAGATCTTTTTTCATGTGAATTTACTCTATATATCCTTTCGTTGTCGGTTTATGAAAAGCGATACTGATCTTTTTATACATGTCTGTTTTTTATTATTAATTTTATCTCTAATTAGCATAAACAATCAAGGGATATGGAATAAATTCACATGAAACAACGTCCCTACAATTACATGGAAAAACCAAGCAACGGAACAGCACATGTTTGCATATTTAAAAGAAGTGAAACAAATTAAAATAGACAGTCAAAGTTATTTATCATTGGTTAATTAAAAAAGACAACTGCACAATTTTTTAAGTATATGTATTGTCACATTCCCAAAGGTTTTTGGGCAACCAATCAAAATACTTGGCAAATCACTTACGTGATTACATCGAATTCCAAACTATTGAGTTCGTGGGCTTCAATGCCCAAGTCTAGAATGATGTTTTTTCGCTGAACTTGATTACTCTTTATTTAGCTGCCGACTCCGACCTGCCGTTGGGTGTGGGGTTTCCTCACCGTTCATTGAAATTTATAGTGGCTTTGAGTTGTTACTTCTCTCCGTTTGGGTCGTCGTCTCTTTGAGACATTCCCCGTTTCCCTTCTTTTTTCTATTATTAACGTTATTTAATTTTTTTTCAATGTATACCTTATTTGGAATTGAATCATTTTTATCTTATTATTATTACCCAAAGTATAAAAATTCCTTTTAATACCTAATTTTTTACATTGCTGATATATAATGATCATAGTCCAGAGACATAGCAAAAACTAGAATTATACAGAAAAAAAACAAAGACATGAGACAGCCATATAAAAAAAACAACAAAAAAAAACACAAATGACAAACTGAAAAATACAAACATCATAACTAAGGCACTTATGACGTGAGTTCCCGTATAAACGGGACATCAGGTCATGAACGAATTGTACTGAGAGACTGGTTTATTTGAAACAATATTTCGAGGAAGGTCGATATGAAAACAGAATTCTTAACTCAGTCTGATCTTTGTAAAAATGGTTGAAATGTTACTAGGCTGATTAGTGGGCGAGCATTCATGAAATATATACAAATGCATGCAACTGACAAAACTAATCACCAAAATTTAACCAGAATTTATAAAATTCAAATAATTCAGAATATGTTGATGCATCGCATTATTACATCAGAATACATCGGCAAATGAATACCGAATCAAAAACTAGAGGCTCACATGAGCCTGTATCGCTCACCTAGTGACTGATTTTATTCATTGTCACCAACAGACCACCCATTCATACTATAAATCAGTTCACCATATGTTACATTTTCACTCCTGGATGAGGTACAAACTAAAAATCACAAACTTTGGAAGGGATCACCCAAAGACAATTGTAACCAAGTTTGGTTCCAATTGGCTCAG
>MJUU01024216.1:92160-102592 GCA_002080025.1 Modiolus philippinarum
GTAGTACATGACAGTCTGCTATATGGTTTTTGTCTGTGACCTCAGTTTCACGGTTCAGTGATCATGTTAAGTTTCCCAGTATCTTTTAATGTAAGGTCAATACTATTTGGTATTTGGGTTTGTCTTAAATGGAACATGACAGCCTGCTGTTTGGCTTTAGCCCTTGACCTCATTTTCAACAGTATCTATCATTGGTCACTGATATTTTTTTTTTGGTGATTCAGGATAGTCTGCTCAATTGCCTTTGTCACTTACCCTAATTTCACAGTCTAGTGAATATGTTTAGTTTTCTGATTTAGTCAGTTTGAGAATTCACATATATTTTGCGACAATGAATGGAAAGGCGATACATCAATTTGGGTCCACACTTGTTTTTGTGTCGCCTGCACCTAGTGCAGGATCGACACATAGGGATCACTATCCGTCGTCTTGCGTCCGTCTGTATGGCTCAAAAAATTTTAAGCATTATCTGCATCTCCTCCTAAACCACTTGGCACTTTTCAACGAAACTTGCAGGGATGCTTCAGTATATGTTGAAGATGTGCACCATGCATTTTGTTTTTCTTTAATGATGTTTTTAACAGATTTTACACTGTTTTTGGACTTTGTCATTTTAGCTTATTGGAGTCTTGAGGGTACGTCTCCATTATCCGCGACTCCTTCTAAACCGCTTGGCACTTTTCAACCAAACTTGCAGGAATGCTTCAGTATATGTTGAAGATGTGCACCATGCATGTTGTTTTTCTTTAATTTTGTTTTTTAACAGATTTATGCTGTTTGTGGACTTTGCCATTTTAGCTTACTGGAGACTTGATGGTATGTCTCCATTATCCGCAACTCCTTCTAAACCGCTTGGCACTTTTCAACCAAACTTGCAGGGATGTTTCAGTATATGTTGAAGATGCGCACCATGCATTTTGTTTTTCTTTAATTTTGTTTTTTTACAGATTTTACGCTGTTTTTTGGACTTTGCCATTTTAGCTTACAGGAGTCTCGAGGGTATGTCTCCATTATCTGCAACTCCTCCTAAACCGCTTGTCACTTTCCACCAAACTAGCAGGAATGCTTCAGTATATATTGAAGATGTGCACCATGCATTTTGTTTTTCTTTAATTTTGTTTTTTACAGATTTTAGGCTATTTTTGGACTTTGAATGTCATTTTAGTTTATTGGAGTCTAAGGATATGCCGCCATTATCCTCAACTCCTAATAAATGGCCCTGTATTTCTCTATCAAACATGGAGGAATGCATGCTTCTGTATATAATTAAGATGTGCAACTTGGACTTTGTAATTCTATTTTGAACACAAGAATTCTTAAATAATATATAGTGCAGGCGACACATGTGTTCCATGGAACACCCATGCATTTTTATGCCACCGCGAGGAAAAGTCGGGGCATATTGTTTTACCCTTGTCCTTCCGTCCGTTCGTTCGTCCGTCCGTCCGTCCGAAAAACACAACTATTCATGCTTATTAGAAAGTTTGCAAACAAATTCCAAATACTTCAAAGGAATCTAACTTACAATAAGCAGATGTGCACACACATATCTTTTGGAAATTTCAAAATGGCCGTGGTTAATTGCCATGGAAACTGAAAAAAGGCGGGAAAATTAAAAGTACTTCAAATTTGACAAAACTTTACAAGTAGGATGTCTAGCACCCATAGAAACGATTTTGGGTCTCAGAATTTTCAAAATGGCTGCCGTTGCTATGGAAACTGGAAAAGGCGGGAAAATTCAAAGTGCCTCAAAATGGATGAAACTTTACAGGAAGATTGCCTAGCACCCATAGAATTGATTTTTGGGCTGAGAACATTCCTTTTATATATTTTGCAAAAAGGGGAGGCATATCATTGTGTCCATACGGCTGTGTGCCTGAATGCCAACATTTTCTAAAATCAAACAATTCTGTAGGTGCTCATTAGTGAGGATTATGGGGCCTCATATGGGGTAACACTTGTACCTCATAATTACCTGAAAATTATTGTGCTGTGTAATTGTCATTTTGATTATCTTGTTGACAAGACAAGATTCTTATTTCAGTTCTTTAAAAAAAAAAATCCCCTAAAAAACCAAAAAACATGTTAGTATTAATAATTTTTTACATGAAAAAGTAAGTGAGTAAAGAATCTTTAATTTAAATTTTAATTGATTTTATATCATTTTGTTTGCCATTAAAACAACACAAAATTATTTGTATATAAATAACTTATTCCATGTATTTTACATGTTGAATGATCAAGAAATAATAGTTGATTCGGAATATACCTTGAATCATTAACNTTAGCACCTTTTATTATAAGCTTGGTAGTTTTATTCACAAATAGTCGCTCTATTCTTTATAAAGCTGGTACCTAATTATGAAAATTAAGTTTTTGCATGTGCCAATCCCTCATCTGAAAGGGGGCAATTAGTGAACATGGTTAAATATTAGACTCTATCGAAAGAACAAAGAAAGATCTTTTCCTCTGAAACAACTAGGTTAACTAGAGTCAAATGTTTCTGTAATGGTTGCCTTTAAATCAGATGTCTTTCAAGTCTGCACCTTTTCAGTAAATTCTGGGACTAATATAACATTATATTAGTCCCAGGTAAATTCAAACATCTTCTCCCCTGAAACCATTTGGACAGTTAAAAATAAATTTTAACACAATATTTCTTTTTAAAATTATATTCTGAAGATCCATCTCTTATCTACGGTGACAGACAGTGATGAAAAGTTAAATGTTGGACCATATAAAATAAAAGCTTTCTTTACATAGTTTGAAAATGATTTGACTACATGTATCAGCCATTGTTCATGTGAGTTATACATCATGCAGGGATGCAAATTACCAGGGGCCCAGTAGCCCAAGGCCCCTAAAATTTGACCTGGGCTACTACAATTTTAGAACCACTAGCCCAGGTGGCTACTGAAGTATTCTCTAAATTTGGTAGTCCTGGGCTAATAAAATTATGGGCTGGGTTACTGAATTCTGTTTGCCAGGGGTCCAGCTGGCCACTTTGCAAATATTGCGAATATTCATCCCTGACATGTTATCGAGAGGCTACTGTTTCATATTTCTGCTACAACTGTTTTAATCATTTGATTTTTTTAAATTTAAACACCTTATACTCCTTAAAATTATTTACATTTATATATTTTCTCACATTTTTGCTCACCTTATTCACAACAAAATTTTCAAAATTGATTAAAAAATATAATTTTTTTTTATTTTTATCATTTTTTTAAAATATTTTACCCTAAAATTTACAATATTATTTACAATATTCATTCATTTTGTCTACCTATGTTTAACTCATTTGATTGAGAAAATTTATATCTAATCAAGCCCCTTACTGTACCCCTTCATAACTACTAAAATAACAATATTTAATTATGTGATTTTCAGAATGTTGGCATTCAGGGAACACACCGTCCATACTTGTACAGTCAACTCCATTTAATTGCATACCTCTTAATAGAATATTTCTCTTAATTGCATACAATTCTGCTGCAAAAACCCATTTACTATATGCTTCTATATTATTCATTCCTTTTAATTGCATATTGAATAGTTAAGAAATTCCTGTTAATTGAATAGTTTCATTTTCAAATCAAGACATGTTTTGTGAAATTTAACATTAAAAGTATATATTTTTTAGCAAATTATTCTGAAAAACTAATTAAAATGAGATATCTAATTATGTAATGTCAAATCAATTAATAATTTTGTAAAAACAGACTGTAATCTATGTGTTTGTTTAATGATTAACTCATCATTTGACACTTTTCAAGATTTAAAACTCCTCTTAATGGAATATTCCTGTTAATTGCATATTTTTTCCTGACAAATAAGGTATGCAATTAACAGGAATCCACTGTACTGTGTCAACACATGCTTAAATTTGCACTTGCCATATTGATTCAGGGTTCAATGAGCGGGGGCATAATTGGTTGCCATTCAGCGACAGCTCTAGTTTTGTACATGTGTTGCCTGTGTTAAGCAGAGCCAGCACATAATGATTATTATCTATTCTTTTGTGTCATTGTCCTGCATCATGTTTGTTTTTTAATCTGCAACTCCTACATGACTGCATGTCAGATTCCAACCAAACTTGGCTACAATAGTCCTTAGGTGGTCCCCTCCAAAAAGTTGTTTTCCAGGTTCATACCTCATCCAAGATGGCCACCAGTGGAAAACATAGTTTTAACACATGACGTAATGGGAAAACACATTTAGAGATCTCTGCATTATGATTTTATAGATTTTAGAGTGTCACAGGGCACAAAAAGCTCATTTATTAATTGGGTTTGTTGATCTGCAACTCCTTCAAAAGTATAAGTCATATTACATCGGTACTTTCAGGATATGTTGTTCATCTGTTCTTGTTGTGCACCTGATACTTGAAATTTTGAATTAATGCAAATTTCAGAGGTACTCTGAGACTAGATAGTTGATTTGTTAATTTGGTTTACTTCACAAATGTTTGCCATTTTCCATTCAAACTTGCAGGTATGTTGTTCATCTGGAGTAGTTATGTTGTGCACTCGATACTTAAAATTTTGATTTGTTAACTGAGCCAATATGCTGAATTTATTGGGTTTTAATCTGGATTTGAGCAACTTCACCTGATCTAGGTGTGCTCCTGACACTTACTATTTTGATTTTATAGATTTTTGAGGTTCACTAAGCCAAAATTAACCTCAATTGTTTATCATTTATGCAATATGCTATTCTTTCAAAACTATAAGACAGATTTCTGCCAAACTTTCAGGATATGTTCACCTGATTTTGTAGTGACCTTGTACTTGAAATTTTTTTTAGAGATTTTCAGGGTTCTCTGAATGATAAATTGGTGTTTTTCTGATTTCTTTGCATAATGAATATAAAATAAATTCCAGTTTAAGGTAGTGATACCATTTTCTGGAGTGATTTAATCATTATAGATAACACAGGTTATAAATTTTAGAGGAGCACAAAAAATAAGTTTCTTGATGAAATGAATTGTTTTAAATTGATGAACATTTTGAATGAAATAAATACAAAAGTGAAAAACTATTAGTAAAATAGATACATATCTCTCCCAAAATAACTTGACATTTCGATGCAATTACTGATATCTAATTGCAATATTTATTGCAATTCAAATTATTTTAATTACTATATTATCATACTTCATTAAATATTTATTTTTAATCAAAATATTTCAACATGGAAAAAAATGATACTGATAATAAAATGATTTGGTAAACAATCATAACAATAACCCATGAAAAGTGCTCATTTAAGGACTGATCAGTCATATTTTTTGTACTTTTACTTGAAATATGGATTAATGATGTCTTGAACTAATGGACGTGCCTGTTTTTGAATCACCATATTTTATTTTATTATGGGTAAGGTTTGACAATTTCAGAAAAAAAAATAATATGGACCGTCAGGTGTAAATTCACTTTCATGGTTTGTAGGATTTCATTGAAGAGCTTATCCACTAGATAAATACAGTCAAACCTGTCTTATGTGACCTTGCAAGGGAACCTCACAATAGGGTCACATAAGACAGGAGGTATTTTAGTACAGGTTCAATTTACAAAGAGAGCAATATGAAGGGATATTAAAATTAGGGTCATATAAGACAAGTTTTTGCTTAAAAGAGGTGGTCGATAAGGCAGGTTTGACTGTATAGTTATTGTGCAAACATGCCAGATACTAAGTATGAACATATACAAAGTGGTAATAATGGCCACCAGGGGAGGGTAAATGACAAAACAATAAAACAGGGATAAAATGGTAGGACACAGTTAAAACCTAAAAATATTAAGAAAATAAAATGGCTAAAAATTTTGAGCCTAGCCTAGATTAAAGCAGATGTACATGTTCAAAGCGTAGTATGAATTAGTCTTCACCAGGGAAATGATTCGGGTGCAAATCCTTTTATCTACTTTGTATTGTGTGATACCTTTTGTAGTGTCGATGTGTCAATCCATCTATCTGTCTGTCCACCATCCCCCCTAAACCCTCAACCCAAAAGGTTCCATCTAGCCAATAAATTTAGACCAAAGTAAGTTTCTTCATTCAAACTTAGTAAAGTATGACTACAAAACTCAGGTCAAGATAGATTTTAAGATCAAAAGAACAGTGACAATGTGAATCTAGACTTTTGTCTTGTAAAACTACCAATACTTGTACCAAAAACAAGTATACCATGTTGTTATGAATTTCTGTATTAATATATTTGTGTTTTATATTTTCAGAAAATGATGAACTACTATGGTGGTCCTGGGACAGACAAAAGTGGTCTATACCCAAGACCAAATTACCCTGGTGCTACCTTTGGTGTTCCTCAGCAGCCTAGCATGGCTCCAGCTCATCCACAGCCAACGACTTTACAGTCTTTTCAACCAGTAGCTTCTACCCAGCCTTACACAGCTTTTCCTGGAATGGCTCATACACAATCCATGTATACAACAACAGGGTACTCTGTCCCACATGGGTACCCATCAGCAGTTAATGGCTCGTCAGGATTAGCTGGAATGGGATCATTTTACTCAACACCACATGCATCTACTCTACCATATTCTACTTTACAGCCGATACCACAGGCAACACCTTCTATACCGTCAGTAGCTTCTTTGCCGTCAGTCCCAGCTGTGCCACATATCCCATCTATACAACCTACGCAGAGTGGATACCCAGCAAGCCATGGCCAGTATCAGTTATCTCAATCCTATTTAGCAGACCCACTTGCTACAACTCAGCCAAGTTATCATATAGGAACCAATCCTTTGATGCCTGGAGGCATGTCCTCCTCTTCATTGCAAGGAGTTCCACGTGGATACCCAACAGGAAGTTCAGCGCCACCTATGGGTTATCCTGGTCATGCAATGACAAATCCATATGCTGGTATGCCTGGATTAGGAGTTTCTCCCCACACTGGCCAACCATACGGACAGAGATTTGGATAAAAATTGTTAGAACTTTAAATATTGGTGGTTTGAGTCCAAGGCTCAGTTATATAGATCTGAACAAACCTTCCTGCAATATTGTTTTTCTTTTTTGGGGTTAAATTGTTGGCTGTTTAAGGTAGATGGTGGGATATAGGTTGTTAGATTTGTCACTATTGGTTTTTATTCTGCCAAAAATACCGGTAATTGAAATCACAGTAGATAGTGTTCTCTCAATATAGAAAAATATTTATAATTATGCAGTTCATTTATAAGTCAAAGAACATAATGAAACAGGTCTTGTTTATATAACCCTGTAGGCTAAATTCTTATATCACAGTTTCTCTTTCTTTTTTAAAGAGATTTAATATCAGTAGTTATTTATATTAAGAATCGTATTGGGTCTGATTCTTTTAATCTTAAATGATGTACAGTAGGGCCTGTTAATTTCGTTGTGCAATTAATTACAATGGAATTCTGGTAGAAAACACCAAGCAAGTTAAAATTTTCATATTTTATGATCATTATAATTATGTCTGGGCATTCTTGGAAGAACTCTGAGGTAAAAAAAAAACAAAAATGAGACTATGTGTTCCCTATTCAGAGATTCTCATCTTAATATGAATTCCTTTTAAGGCCAAAAAACTAAATGTTTATAGTTACTTGATTGACCCTATTTTTACCCCCAATACCAAAATATTTTATCATTTTCTAAGAACAAGAATGTTAACAATCTTTCACTGACCCATTATTGTGTTTGTTATAAAACCAGCAATACTAGTAGATTATGTCAGGTTGTAAAATTAGAAAATGTTGACATTTTTTTCAACCCAGATTTCATGTGCAATTTTAAAAATAAAAAATGGCATTCAAATAAGAGTCTGGGGAAGAAAGTAAGTTTTCTGAATTGTCCCTATTATCACACATATGGATTTCGGCAAAATTTATCTTTTAACTGTTCATTTGGTTCTTCAATTTCAATAAAAGAGGTTTAGCCACTTTTCTGTGAAATTATTTCCTTCAGCATACCGATTTTATGAATGCATCAAATCGTCTCCAAATCTGTTTTAACAGGTCAACTATCATGTGCGCCGTTATAAAAATGAATTGAATTGTATTTTCGTACTTTTAAATGAAAGATTCGGTCATTGAAATTGCCACTTGAATGCAGTTTTGACAGTTTTACAAAAATTTTTTGCAGGTTTATCTTAAAATTTGTCGCATAGCACCTCCAGAACCATCCTTAACTAACTGCTATTTGGAAGGGCAAATGTTTGTACACTCACAACAGAAAAAAGGTTTTGGTGCTGGATGCCCATCAAGTAGTCCCACTTCCTAAACAATGTTAAATAGCTTAAATTGACACAAAAGGCTGTCTACAGCCATTTTCTATTGCCAATATGTCAGAAAACATAAAAGTGAGGCATATATTAATTTTATTCCTCAAAAGAGCTTTTACCAGAGATCACCTTGCTAGATTTTCGTCAAACTTTGAGCATATTTTGATAATGGCCTAATGTAGGAACAAAATTCACGCCTAAATGGCCAAAGTACTGATAGCCATTTTAAAATTCTGAACTTGTTGTTGGAAGTTCTATCATGCAAATACATTTGTAAATGTTTGACAGAATATTCGTTTCAAATGACAGATAACATATAATAGGAATAAATGGCAAATAATATTTTTCCTATAAGAAGAAAAATTATACCAATATTTAGAGCATTTTGTTCTTACAGATTATTTATCATGTGGACCAAATATAAGTTAATAGGTGAATTTCACACAAAGTTGGAATGTTTTTTTTTACAAATTTTCCTTTTTAGCTGACCTGGCTAATGCCAGGGTGAGCTTTTGCCATCACTTTGCGTCCGTCGTCCGTCCGTCCGGCGTAAACTTTTCATTCAAAGATCTTCTCCTCTGAAACTGCTGGGCCAATTGGAACCAAACTTGGTCACAATAGTCCTAAGATGGTCCCTTACAAAAAAGGTGTTTTAACATTGGACCCTATGGGAAAACACATTCAAAGATCTTCTCCTCTGAAACTACTGAGCCAATTGGCACCAAACTTGGCCACAATAGTCCTTGGGTGGTCCCTTACAAAAAATGTGTTTTTCAGGTCTGCGCGATATCCAAGATGGCTGCCAGCAGGAAACATAGTTTTAACATTGGACCCTATGGAAAAACACATTCAAAGATTTTCTCCTCTGAAACTACTGAGCCAATTGGCACCAAACTTGGCCACAATAGTCCTTTGGTGGTCCCTTACTAAAAAGGTGTTTTTCAGGTCTGTGCGATATCCAAGATGGCCGTCAGCGGTTAGCATAGTTTTAACATTGGACCCTATGGGAAAACACATTCAAAGATCTTCTCCTCTGAATTTACTGAGCCAAATGGCACCAAACTTGGCCACAATAGTCCTTAGATGATCCCTTCCAAAAAAGGTGTTTTTCAGGTCTGCGCGATATCCAAGATGGCTGCCAGCAGTTAACATAGTTTTAACATTGGACCCTATGGGAAAACACATTCAAAGATCTTCTCCTCTGAAACCACTGAGCCAATTGGCACCAAACTTGACCACAATAGTCCTTTGGTGGTCCCTTACAAAAAAGGTGTTTTTCAGGTCTGTGCTATATTCAAGATGGCCACCAGCAGGAAACATAGTTTTAACACTGGACCCTATGGAAAACACATTCAATGATCTTCTCCTTTGAAACTGCTGATCCAATTGGCACCAAACTTGGCCACAATAGTCCTTGGGTGGTCCCTTACAAATAAGGTGTTTATCAGGTCTGTGCAATATCCAAGATTGCCGCCAGCGGGAAACATAGTTTTAACATTGGACCCTATAGGAAAACACATTCAAAGATCTTCTTCTCTGAAACTACTGAGCCAATTGGCACCAAACTTGGTCACAATAGTCCTTGAGTGGTCCCTAACAAAAAAGGTGTTTTTCAGGTCCGCGCCATATCCAAGATGGCCGCCAGCGTGAAACATTTTTAACATTTGACCCTATGGGAAAACACATTCAAAGATCTTCTTCTCTGAAACTACTAAGCCAATTGGCACCAAACTTGGTCACAATAGTCCTTGGGTGCTCCCTTACAAAGATAGTGTTTTTTTGGGGTTCATGCTATATCCAAGATGGCCGCCAGCTGGGAACATACTTTAAAAATTGGACCCTATTGGGAAACACATTCAGAGATCTTCTCTGCAACTATTGGGCCAATTGGAACCAGACTTGGCCACAATAGTCCTTGGGTGGTCCCTTGCAATAAAAAAATGTTTTTCAGGTCAGCTTGATATTCATGATGACTGTCTGCGGATAACATAGTTTTAACATTGCACCCTATGGGAAAACACGTTCAAAAATCTTATTCTCTGAAACTGCCGAGCCAATTGGTACCAAACTTTTTTTGTTAGGTTCCCTCTTTATCCAACATGGCTGCCAACAGGTAACATAGTTATACCCCCGCTTTGTAAAAGCGGAGGGTATATAGTGATG
>MJUU01024217.1:0-13635 GCA_002080025.1 Modiolus philippinarum
ACAAAACAAGGGCTAAATTCCACTGTGGAACCAAAACTGTCTTTCTTGGTCTGTCTAGACTGAAATTGTGTAGCAAAAGGGAAATATGCTCGTTATTCCCAAAGTCTGTCCCGCCAGATAAGGCAATAGTTCTAGAAATAGCCAATCTATAGCCCTTGATCGTAGAGGGAGCAAGACCCTTGTCTTCAAATAAAAAGACCAGAAAATCTGCTAATTGGTGGACAGAGATTTGGAAAGGATCAATTTCCCTTCCAACACACCAATTAGAGAAGATTGTCCACTTTGCATCATAGACGATGTTAGTGCAATAGTGGACTCACGCACTGACCTGGAGATATGTCTGGAAGCTGCTTCAGAAAATCCTGTCTTTCTGAGGCTATTCCTGACAGAAGCCAGGCGTGAAGACACAGATTTTCTGGAGACTGGTGAAGAACTGATCCCTTGCACTGAGAGAGAAGATCTAGTCTGAGTGGAAGAAGCAGTGGATTTGGACATGACAGGCGAAGAAGATCTGGGAACCAAGCTTGTTTTGGCCAAGCTGGTGCAATAACTATGATCTTGCAGCATCCCTCTGCAGCTATCTTGCGAAGAACTGGGGCAAGAAACCGGAATGGTGGGAAAGCGTATGCGAACATACCTTCCCACGAGAGTGTCATGGCATCCACTGCGAAAGCTTTGGGATCTGGTACTGGCGAGACAAATACTGGTAGCTTGTGATTTAAGCTTGTGGCGAACAGATCTATATTGGGAGAGCCCCAACAAAGAATGACTGACCTGAACACCCCCTGATGAAGTTCCCACTCTGTATTGACTGGAGCAAGAGACCTGCTCAGGGTCTCTGCCAGAAGATTCAGTAGGCCTGGAATATGTCTCACTACTAGACGAATGTGGTGTTTGAGACACAAAAGAAGAAATTCCTTGGCCAGAAGATACAGAGAACGACAGTGTGTTCCTCCCTGATTCTTCAGATAGGCTACCACTGTCGTGTTGTCTGTTGCCAGAACAAAATGACTGGCTGACAACCGATCTATGAAATGGGATACAGCCAGAAGAGCTGCTCTCATTTCCAGAATATTGATGTGTTCCTTCCGAAGAAGGGGGGACCACATCCCTGAAACAGTCTGACCGTCCAGATAAGCTCCCCACCCTAGGGCGGATGCATCTGTGTAAAGAGTCAGAACTGGAAGTGGAGGGGACAAAGGAAAGCCTGGAAGAACATTGTCCCTTATTGTCCACCATAGAAGATGTTGAACCAAAGACTTTTGAACTGGAATCTCTGCTTCCCAGTCCTGGGAAGCTGGAGACCAATGGTCTAGAAGATAAAACTGAAGTGGACGAATGTGGAGACGTCCTAAGGGAACAACATCTGCTATCGAGTTGAAAAACCCCAGTATACGAGAAAACTGACGAACAGTAACTGCAGTCTGATGAATAAAAGACACCAGTTTGAGAAACTTTTCCTCCGGGGGAAGTACCAGACCATGGTCTGTTCTGAAATGTTCCCCCAGAAAAAGGAAATCCTGAGAAGGGGTCAACTTTGACTTTTTCCATGAAATTAGGAAACCTAATTGTAGGAAAAATGCCAAAACTATCCGAGTATTGGAAACCAAGGTTAGAGGATCGAAATCCTTCAGGAGCGAATCATCCAAATAAGCATGAATTTGGATAGCTTTGGAATGGAGATGAGCTAGAGCAACCTGAAAAATCTTGGTGAAAACTCGGGGAGCTATAGCAAGACCAAAGGGAAGAGCTCGGAATTAGAAAACCTTGCCCTCCCACATAAACCGAAGGTACTTCCTGTAAGAAGGAGCTATCGGACAATGTAAATAAGCATCGGCCAGATCCATAGAAGTTGTCCACATGCCTGGAAGAATAGAAGCTCGAATCGACCTGTTGGTTTCCATTTTGAAATGTGGAACCTGTAGGAAGGTATTGAGGATCGAAAGATCTATTACAGGTCTCATGCCACCTGTTTTCTTGGGGACAAAGAAAACTCGGGAATAGAAACCCGGGTCCAGGCCAGTTAAGGGCACTTCCTCTATTGCCGCTTTCTGCAATAGAGAATAAACCTCTTCTGATAGGAGATGAACTTTTTGAGGATCCGAAGGTATCGAAAAAGGAACTGGCTGAGCTGACAGCGGTGGTAACTGATTGAAATGAAGACCTAGACCCCCTCGAAGTATCGACAAAACCAAAGAATCTGTGGTGATCTTTTCCCACTGATCTAGAAATTGGGCTAACCTCCCTCCCACTGGAAGATTTGGAAGAGGAACGGGGAATTCCTCTTCCAAAGGTGTCGATAGCAAACGAGGGGGCAAGAACCTAGGGATGAGAACCAGATTTCTTACCACCTCTGGAAGACTTGTGAGAAGGTTTAGAGTTAGAGGAAGAAGAAGCAACAGGTTTACGAACAATCTTCTTCTTCTTAGAAGGAACAAAAGAAGGTTGAGCAGCACTAGTAGTGACTGACCGTTTACCAAGATCGTTAACTTTGACATTAACATTAACAGGCAAAGGAGCCTTCCTAATTTCCTCCTGCACCTTCTCTAAAGGAAGCCCAAAGATTTTATCTGTCAAGGGAGACTTTAACAGAGAATCTTTACGGGTCTCAGACACTTTAGAATTGTTGAGAATTTCCTGCCTCTTTGACAAAGTGAAATTTGCCAAGGAACCCATGATAAGGCAATGAGAAGCACCTAAAGCCTTATCTACCTGAAGAAGAAAAGATTTCAACTCAGAAATGCCATCCCCTTCCATATCCTGAAGAAGAGCCCCATCAGCTGATAGGTAATGCTCAGCAGAGCCAAGAACATGAGATGAATTCCTAAGAAGAATCTCAGACTTGGAATAGAGGCCTTGATTCAGGCAAAGACCATCAACAGGTTTAGAACCCATAAGGCTAGAAATAGCCTTATCACAAGTAGGAACTACTCTGCCCAGAGTAGAGTTAAAGATAGCAAAATCCTTAACTGCAAAAATACCTGGGAAGGAAGTAGCACCAAAACCTGGAAAAGCTCCTTGTCTATCAGAGGAGTCCTCACCCAAAGAACTATTGACAAAGTTCAAAGCAGACAGGGTATGGCTAGATTCAGGGAAAGCAGAATAGGTTGGAGCACTCTCCTGAACTAGTCCACAAGACGTCTCAAAAGAAGAAGATTCCTTTTTAGACTTAGGAGGAGAAGCAAAAGGAACCTTGGCCACCTCTCTCATGTAATGAAATACCTGAGCCCTCAAATGATCCTTCGAAACTGAAGAAGGCTCAGTTTCAGGAGAAGGATCCACCTCTGGAACAGTAACCAAAGGAAGAGGTGCAGAAGTAACTGCAGGAGCTGCCTGTTTATCAGAGATGTCCTCATCTAGAAAATCTTCCTCTTGACTGTCAGGCGTCAAGGAAAAATTATCATCCTCCAGATCCCCGTCAGTTTCTTCTGAAATCAAGGCTGAAGAAGTGACAGGGGCAGTACTAAGAACTCCCGAGGAAGTAAGACCAGCCGAGAAGTTAGTATTACTACTAACAGCTGGATTAGACACTGCAGCTGGGGCAGAAGACTTTGAACTAGCGGAACTAGTTCTAACCTTAGCCCCCTCCAAAATGGTAAGGCGAGAATTTAACGAATTAAATTCACCCTTCAAAGAGTTAAACTCACCCTTGACAGTATCAGTAAAGTTAGAAATAAGATCCCTAACTAAAGAAACTGAATCTGTCTGACCTACAGGACCAGCGAACTGGTTAGGACCTCCAGAAGCAGCAGAAGGACCACCTGGAAGCTGCCAAGGAAAGCCAGAGGAAAACTGAGGTCTGGCCCAAAAAAGAGGACTCTGAGAGAAAACCACTGAGGTGTTTACAACAGGAGCCCTAGAGGTGGTACGATGAACACCCATGGCTAAGCCCGGAACAGGATTAAGAGAACCTGAAGAATAGAGAGGCCTAGACGAAACTGTAGTGATGTTCACCGAAAGAGTGGGTATAACACTAGCTGTGAGCTCACCAGAACCTAAGTCCTGGTTGAGCCCAGCTGAACTGGAAGTAGCTACTGAAGTAACAGAAACAATACCAGTAGAGCTAATGGAAGCCAGTGTTCCACTACTAACTGGGTTAGGGACAGAGCCATCCCAAAAAACATCTGACCCAGTTAAAGAAATGAAAGGGGAATTCACGTTTAATTCCATATTGCCACCTTTCTTTCAAATATTCTAATTACACAAATAAAATTTGGTGTAAAATCCCAAACCTACCAAATGTTATAATAATAAATAAATAAATTTTCTGGTAGGGTTACTCTTACAATATGAACACTATAAAAAAAAACTAAAATTCGTCTTCGTCTGTACTGTAAATTTGTCTTCTCAGAAATTTCCATGTGCGACTTTGGATGCAATCAGAGAAAAAGTGAGGATTTGGGGTTTCAGGTTACCTGTCTTCGGGTCTTCTCTCTTTTGTTTTTTTCTACTCTCTGATTGGTCCTCTGGATGCATTCGGATATACTCATAATTTATGATGGTAAGCTATTTATAACTATAAAATTGCAGGTTACCTAAAATTTTTATTTTTCATTGGATTTCAATGGGATTTTTTTTGTGGATTCCTCTTGATATGAGCTTTCAGTAGTATGCCCGACCAATTTGGTGTAGCTCTTTCAGTTTTTGAGCTAAAAGGGGTCAAAGGGACCAAAATTGCAATTTTTCGAAATAAGTGAAATCTTTTATTTTTTGTCAGATTTCATTTGATTGTTTTTGTTTGTTTTTTAGTCCTCTTGTTGTAAGCTTTTGGTAGTATGTCAAAAGATAGCTCTTGCCATTTCTTAGCTATAAGGGGTCAAAGTGGTTGGAATTGCAATTTTCAAATATTTGAAATCTTTTATTTTTATTGGATTTTAATGGGATTCCTTTCTTCTTATCCACTTATGGTATAGTTAAATGTTGACCAATTTGACATACCTCTTACCATTTCCTATCCATATAAGGAATCATAAGAGCTAGTTTTTATTTTCCTTAGTTTGTGTGTAGCTAATAATTGAGTCAAGCTCTTTATTGTGTCCATTTAATTACTGTGTCAAGCTCTTTACTGTGTCCTAATTCATTTTGAATTACACTTGTTCAAATTTCAGTGTTCGACATGCTGTGGTCGTATCATGCTGCGCTCAGCGTAGCCCTTCATTGAATTCTTACACTGTGAATGTAATAATGAAAAACTAGGGTTACTGTGGCCTAGTGGGCCATGGATCCCCCTGCCCCCACCTCTTCCTGAATTTTTTTAAATATCTGGAAAAAAGGAATTATTGGAAAACAAAATACATAGTGCACACCTGCAATATGTAATTAAGGCATGAAATTCCAATCAGTGATTTGAAAGGAGTAGTGGATACCAGGTGGTCACCAAATGGTTTGCATTAAGCTAATATGACAAAGTCCAAAACATGTCAGAGTTCTGGAAAAAAAGGAATTATTGGATAACAAAATAGGTAGTGCGCATCTACAATATGTAATGAAGCTCCTGCATAAGTTTCATGAAATTCCAACCAGTGGTTTAAGTGAGGTAGTGGATACCATGTGGTCACCATATGGTTTGCATTGAGGTAAAATGACAAAGTCAAAAACATGTCAAAAATCTGGGAAAAAAAGGAATTATTGGAAAACAAAATGTGTAGTGCACTTGTACAATATGTAATTAAGCTCCTGCATAAGTTTCATGAAATTCCAATCAGTGGTTTAGGAGAAGTAGTGGATACCAGCTTTTGGGTACAGAAAGACAGATGGAGGGACGGACAGGACAGACGGAAGGAAGGTTGGACAGACAGACACGATGAACACTATATACCTGCCGCAAATCGGGTGGTATAATAACAATGAAATGGATGTCTGAATAATAATATGAACCCATAGGATGTACTGTGGGTAAACATTGCAAAATACTTGTAAGACTCTTATTTTAAAAAGACAACTTATAAGTGTATATGTTATATGCAGTGTTTAATAATAATTTTATTTTATCATTTACAGAACACAGACACAGAGATGATGATGATAGGTATGTTAATGCATATGTAATTTGATTACTCTGGAAGTATTTTTATTCATTGACATCAATTTTCATGAGTTTTATAAATATCACTATTTTGTAGATACCTAAATTTGTGGTTTCGATTCTATCCATTAAAACTCCACGGCAAAAAAAGAATTTTCATTCATGGTTTTAGTGATCGCGAAATCTACAAAAAATTGAAACCCCATGAACAATAGTACTTTCAAAGAATCTGTCTGACATGCTTCCAAGTAATAAAGCAGACCTAATTTCTGCTATATTTAAGTTTATATGTTAAAGTCAAAATGACATGGACAAATTCCATCGGTAATTTTAGTACTCCTGTTGGTTGACTATTAGTCCCTAAGAACATCAATAGTCAAGTCATACAGTGCATTTAATCAATATTATAAAAAATCTAAATAATGAAGTTTTATAAAAACTAGAAGATGAGATGTAGGTCAAAAAGTCTTCTTTGTGGACTCTACCAACTGATAAACTACAAATTTCTGAGAAATGGCCTTAACATAAAACTTCCCCAGAGTTTCGCAATTATGAAAATTTGGTCAAAGGTCAAACTACTTTGTGGACTTTACCTGCTAACCAACCTTAATCATTGAATCATCACTAATATCTGGACCAAACACAAAACTTGGACTCTTGACAATTTTTCATAGAAATTATTCAAAGGGTAGGTATTGTGAAATAAAGCTGGGGGCATTTATTTGTGCATCCATCTAAGTGCAAATTGTGTTCATTCATACTTTATTTACTTACATGCACTTTTCCATTCCCTACTTTGCATAGAGGGTATTTCTTGCCTCGCAGACAGCTCTCATTATAATATTTTTATCTATTACATATTTACATAACACTTTATTAGTAAATACAATATCATCATTTTAAAGGGTATGCTTCTTGAAATTCAGATACCTTAATTTTGGACATTATACATTTGGCTCTTACAGAATTGTATGCATGTATATGTGTTTTTATTATGAAAAGGTGATATAAAATGATATTATTTTTTCTCTCAGGAGGAAGAAAAGAAAGCATCGGCATGAACACAAAGATAAAAATAGAGACAATGACAGACACAGGCGCCACCATGGTAGTGACAGACATCATCATAAACGCAATCTTGGTCCATCTAAGGATGAAATAGACATTGATGAAGCTAATGAACTCAGAGCAAAGTTAGGACTTGCACCATTAAAGCCATAGTACTGTTTTGTGTATATAAACAAATAAAATGAACATGTTTTTTTAATTAATTTGATTTCTGTGCCTATTTGTATGATATCTAATTTTTATTATATGAAATTTTGACAATTTTATAGAACTTCAGCATTTAAGAGCTTGTTCAGATTACCTGTGTGATCTGGTGGTTAACGTAGTTCAATCACTATTACCCTTCATCTCTGCTTTGTGTACAGCAGAAATTGCTCACTTGAATTGCAACTAAAAATGATGCATTTGACTCGCAGATGTAGGTAATAGCCAGGATACAGGTGAAGATGGGCATCAACCAATTGTTTTAATTGCAAATTCATACCTGTTATACAATGTAACTGGATAGTTGTTATACATGTTGTGGCCATTACACTTCTTAGAAAAGAATTAAGCTAAAGCTAGATGTTCAATTTGGATGATTGAATAAGTCACAACAAAAGCTGACCCAAAGCATCTACTTTTGATATGGTAGTGAATTCCCCCAAAGTTCAGGGGGTATATAGAAATCACCCAGTCTGTCTGTCTGTCCATCTGCCTGTCTGTCCATCTGTCCACAATTCTTGTGAGCGCAACTCCTCCTAGACCACTTGAAGTATTTTCATGAAACTTTACACAAAGAAAGGACACTATACAGAGATATGCATGAAGTGATTGTAAGAGCACTTTGCCAGTTTAATTGATGTTTGACAATCCCGCACCCATGACCAAGAAAGACATGGATGTAGCGTTGCTCGACAATTAGCAAAGAATTCCGCTTAAACCGGTGCTAGGGGCCGTCTTGAACTTACTATGAGGTATGAGCAAAGCTCATTGTTGAAGGCCTCATGGTGAAAGATGAAGAACAACAATAAAAGCGTTGTTCCTTTGCTTGTTTTTAACCATGTATTTGTAGAGACTTTGTCTCATGTGCATTTACTCCATATCCTTTTATTCACCATGAAGGAATATAATCATTGTTCCAAACCAGGAAGGGGAGATAATTTAACTTTGACTTTTCTTTGATTCCATCTGCAGAGATTATCTTGTAAGCGCAACTTCTCTTAAACCAACTGAAGGATTAAGATGAAACTTTACACAAAGGAAGGACATTATATGGACATATGCATGAAGGAATATAATTATTGTCTGAAACCAGAAAGGGGAGATAATTTGATTACGACTTTTCATTGATTCCATCTTCACAGATTACCTCATAAGCACAATTCCTCTTAAACCACTTAATAATTTTGATGAAACTTTACACTAAGGAAGGACACTATATGGAGATGTGCATGATGGAATTTAATTACTGTAAAAAAAAACCATTAAGGGGAGATAAATAATTTGACTTTGACATTTTATTGATTCCTTCTGCAATGATCTTTTGGACTTTTTCAAAAGAAATAATTCAAATGGTAGATATAGTAATATAAAGCTGTGTTAAGAAATTTCTCAAACATTTTTTAGTTTTGTGTAAAATATCAAAGAGGGCAAAAAAGGGTGGGTTTTTTTTTTGTCTGATTACGACAAGAATATTTTCATTTGAACCCATTTGAAAAGTTATTTCTTGTGAATTTTATCATTTTGTTAGCCTTGTACTGCATCCACATCTTTATCGGATCCACGCCCACCTTAATTTGCTCTTGCCATATTGATTCAGGGTTCAATAAGCAAGGATATATCTGGCTTTCATTTGGCAACAGAGCTTGTTTATCTTCAGTGTAGCAAAAAACAAATCTCTTAAGATCTGTTTAAGCTCATCTGGCTGTAGCCATGGTGAGCTTTTGCCATCACTTTTCGTCCGTCATCTGTAAACATCCGTCATCTGTTGTCTGATGGCATAAACTTTTCTTGAAAGATCTTCTCCTCTGAAACTACTGGGCCAGTTGGAACCAAATTGGGCCACAATGGTCCTTAGGTGGTCCTCTACAAAAATGTTTTCTTTTATTCGCTCCTCATCCAAGATGGCCACCAGCTTGAAACATAGATGTAACACTGGACCACGGGAAAACACATTTAGAGATCTTCTCCTCTGAAACTACTCTGTCAATAAGAATCTAACTTGGAAACAATAGTCCTTAGGTGGTCCCCTGAAAAAAGTTGTTTTTCAGTTCAGCGCTACTGGTATATCGAAGATGGCCACCAGCAGGGGACATAGCTTTAACATTGGACCCTATGGGAAAACATTCAAAGATCTTCTCCTCTGAAACTAATGGGCCATTTGAAACCAAACTTTGCCAAAATAGTCCTTAAATTATCCCCTGTAAAAATTTGTTTTTCAGATCCGCATCATCTTCTCGATGGCCACCAGCAGGGATCATAGTTTTAATATAGTACCTTATTGGAAAACACATTCGAAGATCTTCTCCTCTGAAACTACTGAGCCAATTGAAACCTAACTTTAGGATGTCCCATGCAAAAAACTTGTTTTTCAAGAATGTGCTTAATCAAAGATGGCAACCAGTGGGAACACAGTCTATTGGATAACATATTCAAAGATCTTCTTCTCTGAAACTGCTGAGCCAATTGGAACCAAACTTGGCCACAATAGTCTTTAGATGGTCCCCTGGAAAAAGTTGTTTTTCAGGTCCAAGCTTTATCCAAAATGGCCGCCAGCAGGGAACTAAGTTTTAACATTGGACCCTATAGGTTAGCACTTTAAAAGATCTTCTCCTCTGAAACTACTGGGCCAATTGAAACCAAACAAGGCCACAATAGTCCTTAAATGGTCCAATGCAAAAAAGTTTTTTTCAGGTCTGCGCTTTATTCAAGATGACTGCCAGCAGGGATCAGTTTTAACATTGGACCTATGGGAAAACACATTCAAAGATCTTCTCTTCTGAAACTGTGGAACCAAACTTGGCCAAAATAGTCTCAGGTGGTCCCCTGCAAAAAAGTCCTTTTTCAGGTCCACTCTTTATCCAAGATGGCCACCAGCTTTGAACATGGTTTTAACATTGGACCCTATGGGAAACACATTAAAAGATCTTCTCCTCTGAAACTACAAGGCCATTGGAATCAAACTTGGCAAAAATAGTCCTTAGATGGTCCCCTGCAAAAAATTGTTTTTCAGATCCAGTTATATCCATGATAGCTGCCAGCAGGGATAATAATTTTAACATTTGACCCTATGGGAAAACACTTTAAGAGATCTTGTTCTCTGAAACTACTAGGCTAATTGAAAGCAAACTTGGCAAAAATAGTCCTTAGATGATCCCCTGCTAAAAAGTTGTTTGTCAGATCTGTGCCATATCCAAGATGGCGGCCACCTGGGACCATAGTTTTAACATAGGACTCTATGGGAAAACACATTCAAAGATCTTCTCACTGCTGAGCCAATTGGAACCAAAATTGGCCAAAATAGTCATTAGATGGTCACCTGCAATAAAGTTGTTTTTCAGGTCTGCACTTAATCCAAGATGGCCACCAGTGGAACAGTTTTAACATTGGACCCTATGGGAAAGCACCTCAAAAATCTTCTCTGAAACTGCTGAGCCTGTTGGAACCAAACTTGGCCACAATAGTCTTAAGGTGGTCCCCTGCAAAAAAGTTGTTCTTTAGGTCAGCTTTATCTAAAATGGCTGCCAGTAGGGAACATAGATTTAAAATTGGAGCCTATGGGAAAACACATTCAAAGATCTTCTCTGAAACTCCTGAACCATTTGTAACTGAACTTGGCCACAATAGTCTTAAGAGCCACCTGCAAAAAAGTTGTTTTTCAGGTCCATGCTATATCCAAGATGGCCACCATCAGGGATCATAGTTTTAACATTGGACCTTATGAGAAAACACATTCAAAGATCTTCTCTGCTGAAACCGCTAAGCCAATTGGAACCAAACTTGGCCAAAATAGTCTATAGGTGGTCTGCTACAAAAAAGTTGTTTTTAAGGCCCGCGCTTTTTCCAAATTAGCCCCCAGCGGGGAACAGTTTTAACATTAGACCCTATGGGAAAACACATTCAAAGTTCTTCTTCTCTAAAACTGCTGAGCCACTTGGAACCAAACTTGGCCACAATAGTCTTTATATTGCCGCCTGTAAAAAGTTGTTTTTCAGGTCTGCACTTTATCCAAGATGGCTGCCAGTGGGGAATATAGTTTTAACATTGGACCTATGGGAAAACATGTTCAAAGATCTTCTCCTCTGAAACTACTGGGCCAATTGAAACCAAACTTAGCCACATTAGTCCTTAGATGGTCCCCTGCAAAAAAACTTGTTTTTGAAATCCACACTATATCCAAGATTACCACCAGGGAGTCATAGTTTAAACACTGGACACTATGGGAAACACATTAAAAAATCTTCTCCTCTGAAACTACTGGGCCAATTGAAACCAAACTTGGCTACAATAATACTTAGATGGTCCTCTGCAAAAAAGTTTGTTTTGCAGATCTGAGCTATATCCAAGATGGCTGCCAGCGGGGAACAAAGTTTTAACATTGAACCCTATGGTAAAAAACATTCAAAGATCTTCTCTGAAACTGCCAAGCCAATTGGAACCCAACTTGGCCACAATAGTCTATAGGAAGCCACCTGCAGAAAGTTGTTTTTCAGGTCCGTGCTTAAGATGGCCACAGGCGGGGAATAAAGTTTTAACTTTGCATCCTATGGGAAAACATATTCAATGATCTCCTTCTCTGAAACTGCTGAGCTTATTGGCACCATACTTGACAAAATGGGAAAACATCCAAAGATCTATTCTGAAAGAACTTGGTCAATAATAAAAACATACTTGGTCACAATCATCTATTGTTGAAAAATTTGCCCTGCATGCCTGCATAGCATTCAAGATGGCCCTAGTGGGGAGCATAGTTTAACCTTGAAACTTATCAGAATGCATTCAAAGATCTTCTCCCCTGAAAAATATTCAGCCAATTGAAACCAAAATTAGACTCAATGGTCTGTAGATTGTCCCTTTCAAGAAAGGTGACAGTAGGTCTGCACCTCCATCCAAAATAGCTGCCAGTGGGGAAAAACTGTAGATAATATAACATCAATGTCTATTAACAAATTTGAAAATAATGCCCTTAAAACATTGGGATTATTTTAACTGTATATGTTGGCCATGGCCCAGGTGAGCCTCTTGTTTCTTTTAATATAACCTTCCTCTGTCATTGTAATTGACCATCAAACTATAGAGTAGAGAGTTACACTGTGTCTATCAATCTGGAAGTAATTTGATATTGTCTACTAAACTTTGTTTGATTTTTATCTGCACTGCAAAGATACAAGTTGTCTAAATAGACATCTGCAGAACTAAAACAAGATATCTGTGTGCCCCTGCTCACTAGTAATACCTTAGACTTGCTACAACTCTCTCTGTAAGTTATAGTTCCTGTAAAAAAGTATTTTCTATGAAAATGTATAGAATACTATCAAACACCTGTTTACTATCCAGCTGCCATACAGAGATGGTTAATTTTATTGTATTTTTATTATCTATATGTCAAAGCTAATTAAGTTTTACTGCTTTCTTTTCTGGCCCTATTTTGAGACACTGCAGGTTATACAAGTCTCTCTGTATGGCAGATGGATAGTAAACAGGTGCTTGATAGTATTCTATACATTTTCATAGAAAATATTTTTAAAGGGACTATAACTTGCAGAGAGAGTTGTAACAAGTCTAGTATTACCTCTGATCTCAACTTTGAAAATGCATCCCACATCATGAAATGACTATACAAAGCTTGCGGCAAATTTTCATGTTTGAATCAATTACCAATGCAAAGGAAATCTAGATAAACTAGAGTTGCTGTGTCCTAGTGGGCCACGGATACCCCCCACCCCCACCTCTATGAATTTTCTTAAATATCTGGAGAAATGGAATTATTGGAAAACAACAATATAGTGAACATCTATGATATGTAATAAAGGTCCAGCATAAAATTCATGAAATTCTGATCAATGGTCAAGGAAGAAGAGTAGTGGATACCAGGTGTTCATCATATGGTTTGCATTGAGCTGAAAGAGCTAAAATGACAAAGTCCGAAACATGTCAAAAATCTGGAAAAAAGGAAGTATTGGTATACAAAACATGTAGCGCACATCTACAATATGTAATTAAGCTCCTGTATAGTTTCATGAAATTCCAATAAGTGGTTTAGGAGGATTAGTGGATACCAGGTGATCACCATGCATTTTGAATCAAGCTAAAAATACCGAGTCCAAAACATGTAAAAATTCAGGAAAAAATGGAATTATTGGAAAACAACAATATAGTGCACATCTGTGATATGTAATAAAGGTCCAGCATAAAATTCATGAAATTCTGATCAATGGTCAAGGAAGAGTAGTGGATACCAGGTGTTCATCATATGGTTTGCATTGAGCTGAAAGAGCTAAAATGACAAAGTCCAAAACATGTCAAAAATCTGGGAAAAGGAATTATTGGAAAACAAAATG
>MJUU01024217.1:15189-40393 GCA_002080025.1 Modiolus philippinarum
AACAACTTGCATACCAAGTTTGAAGACCTTGTGTTATTTCGTTCACAAGTTATCAGTCGGAAACCTTTGGGGGACGGACGGACAGACGGACGGACAGACAGACAGACAGACAGACAGACAGACAGACAGACAGACAGACAGACGGACACACGACTGAGGGTATCACATAATACGTCGCCACTTAGTGTGGCTGGGTATAAAAATGTTCAGTAGTTTCTGGTTTTCTAGCATTACATCTATTACAGAGTCGAGAGGGAATTAAGTTATAGTTATATAAATGATCATTTAGCCACTTAGCCCAAGACGAATATGGGTATGATTAATTTTTCCTAAACCATAACCCAAAGAATAAATCTTCCTATAATTGCTTTCACAGAAATATTTTTTAATCTTTTCTTTAAAAACATTAATGGAGACTGTTAATCTAAGATCAGTTGCCAACGTGGAGAAACGTCAGCAAGGGTCCATCCGCACTTTTTGAAACTGGTCCAGATGTTCACTATACGCTTATAGGGTACCGTCCGGATCTTATTCCATTCCCTGACTGAGGAAGGAAAATAAGATGATGAGAATTTAGATGTATGTGCATGTAGTATGTGGTTTAGGAGGAGTAGCGGATACCAGGTCATCACCATACGGTTTGCATTGAGCGAAAAGACCAAAATTGACCAAGTCTGAAACATGTCAAATATCTGGAACAAAAAGCAATAGTGGGAAAAAAAAACGTAGTGCACATCTACAACATGTAGTTAAGCTCCTGAATAAGTTTCATGAAATTCCCATCAGTGGTTTAGGAAGAGTAGTGGATACCAGATGATCATCATATGGTTTCCATTGAGCTAAAAGAGCTAAAACAAGAGGCTCTCAAGAGCCTGTATCGCTCACCTGGACCATGGCTGACATAGATAAAAGGCATTTCCAATAGGAAAAACAAAACATAAAATTTAGCAGAATACTTTTTTTTTTCTAAAATTACCATGATTACAGTATTCTTATTTGGTTTCATTGCAACCGAAAGATCCACCATCCATTACAACCCATAACAGAACACCATTCAAAAAAAAATTGGGCAGGGGTTCCCCTTATAATCAAAGTAATACATATTGCTGAAATTAAAACATTCAGACCACATTTCAAATAAAAATTCAAAAATTTGGGCAGAGTTTTCACTTAAAATCAATAGGGCCGATGTAAAAACTATGTTCCAGATGGTGGCCATCTTGGATGAGTTATGGACCTACCAGATACATTTTTTGGATGGGACCACCTAAGGACCATTGTGGCTTAGTTTGGTTATAATTGAACTAGTAGTTTCTGAGAAGATCTTTAAATGTCTTTTCAATAGGGTCCAATGTTAAAACTATGTTCCCGCTGGTGGCCATCTTGGATGAGGTACATACCTGCCAGATACCTTTTTTGGGATGGGACCATCTAAGGACCATTGTGGCTTAGTTTAGTTTTAATTGGACTAGTAGTTTCTGAGAAGAAGATCTTTGAATGTATTTTCCAAAGGGTCCAATGTTAAACTATGTTCCCAGCTGACGACCATCTTGGATATAGCGCAAACCCAAAAAACACTACTTTTGTACAGGAGCACCCAAGGATTATTGTGACCAAGTTTGGCGCCAACTGGCTTCATAGTTTCAGAGAAGAAGATCTTTGAACGTGTTTCCAGCTGGCGGCCATCTTGGATATTGCATGGACCTGAAAAACACCTTTTTTGTAAGGGACCACCATAGGACTATTGTGGCCAAGTTTGGTGCCAATTAGCTCAGTAGCTTCAGAGAAGAAGATCTTTGAATGTGTTTTCCCATAGCTTCCAATGTTAAAACTATGTTTCCCGATGGCGGCCATCTTGGCTATGGCGCGGACCTGAAAAACATCTTTTTTGTAAGCGACCACCAAAGGACTATTGTGGCCAAGTTTGGTGCCAATTAGCTCAGTAGTTGCAGAGAAGAAGATCTTTGAATGTGTTTTCCCACAGGGTCCAATGTTAAAAATATGTTTCCCGCTGGCGGCCATCTTGGATATTGCACGGACCTAAAAAACTCCTTTTTTGTAAGGGACCATCAAAGGACTATTGTAGCCAAGTTTGGTGCCAATTGGCTCAGTAGTTGCAGAGAAGAAGATCTTTGAATGTGTTTTCCCATTGGGTCCAATGTTAAAACTGTTTTTCCCGCTGGCGGCCATCTTGGATATCGTGCAGACCTGAAAAACACCTTTTTTGTAAGGGACCACCAAAGGACTATTGTGGCCAAGTTTGGTGCCAATTGGCTCAGTAGTTTCAAAGAAGATCTTTGATTGTGTTTTCCCATAGGGTCCAATGTTAAAACTATGTTTCCCGCTGGCGGCCATCTTGGATATCACACAGACCTGAAAAACACCTTTTTTGTACAGGACAACCCAAGGACTATTGTGGCCAAGTTTGGTTCCAATTGACCCAGCAGTTTCAGAGAAGAAGATCTTTGAATGAAAAGTTTACCCCGGACTGACGACAGACGGACGAACGGACGGACGGACGAAGGACGGACGACGGACGCAAAGTGATGGCAAAAGTGATAAAAATTACTCTATAATGCAAAAAGTATCGAACATTTAGTCGGTAAACGGGAAGTAGTTACAATGCAGGTCTGAAAACACTATATTCTGTTTATTTCTTATGGATTATGTCACTGTGTCCATACTTGTATTATGTCCACACATATATTGTGTCCACACACACTTAAATTTGCACTTGCCATATTGATTCAGGGTTCAATGTGTGGAGGTATTCTGGCTGGGATATTGGCAACAGCTCTTGTTACATTATTTTTTTCTCTGATCAAATTAAATAATACATGTTGAACCCTGCCATATTCTGTTTTTTTTTCTTGCCCTAGAAAAGGAGTCTCTATTTGTGTTTTTCTTTGCTAGATAGTTGTTGTGTCGATTGCGTTCATGCAGTGGTGACATATAAGGATCACCATCTTGCGTCATTGGCATAACAAAAATTTGTGTCACATTTTTCTCAGGAATCGTGTATTTCTCAGGAATCGTGTATCCGAGCTTTTTGCAATTTGGCATGGTGTCAGTATGGGGACCTATAAAGTGTAAAAGAATTTCGAATTTCTCACTTGCCCACTTCCTATTTTATTGAACTCAGAATATTTTAAAGTTTAGAGTTCAATAAATTCTGGAGACTCAAAACACTTTGATATGCAGTTTGGCTTTCTGCTGTTATTAAAGGCATCATTTTGACCCTGAAATACTAATAAAATTTACATGTTGTTCAGTCAATATCTCTCTTCTATTCTTCATTCTTATGTAGTAGGGAAAATTTTAATTTCCAATAAGTCTTGTCAAAGAAATTATAAAACAGTAAATGTTACAAAATGTTTATTCAAAATGAAATTGTACAACATTAACAATACCTCTGAGGGTAAAATATAAATAACATTTCCTTATCAAAAGTGGTTCACTAACTTCAGTAAGAATTCCATGTTCAGAGAAACGATCTCTCTCACTATAAAGACAATGTTGTAAAACAACCAATAATATCAATAAATATAATACAACATCTGTTATACAGGGCTTCTCACTGTCATCAACTTATTATCAGAAATTTTAAGTCACCACTCATACTTGTACTTTCAACACTCTCCAAGTGATATAGTTTTGTACACTTCTTAATTATGGCCACTACTGTTTTCTCATATCAATACAATCTAATTCCGGTGAAAGTGAAAGAGTGAAAAATCTCACACACCAACAAGCATCAAAATGCTGTTCATCTAAAAAAGATTCAGTAAAGATATTATTGGAGAAAGTAATTGAATTGAAATTGATAGTTCATATCACAATATATAAGTACTTTTCTGCAGAAAATTGAGTTATGGCAGATTTCCGGGATCATTAATGTATTTTATTTGCAATTCTTCAATGAACATACCAATATTCCTTTTGTAACACCTATAAAAACTCCTTCTAAACTCCTGTCTTTTGTCTGCTCGTCTAGCAATCAAGCTTCTGTAGAATTCTATTGTATACCCATTTGTACTGCCTGAAGGGGTTTACCTTGATACTCCAGTAATGACAAATTGGTATACAATGGAATTCTATAGAAGCTTGATTGCTTGATGAGCAGACAAAAGACAGTAGTTTAGAAGGAGTTGTTATAGGTGTTACTAGAGGAATATTGGTATGTTCATTGAAGAATTGCAAATAAAATATGTTAATGATCCGGGAAATCCGCAATAATATGTAACATCAAATACATAGGTATAAAATGTCAATACATTAAAATCACTGCTAAAACTTATGAACTTGTCATTCCTATTTAGAAATATTGTCAATCCATGTGTAAAGCAGGGCTACCAGTAAATTGAAAACTTGTATAACCTGACCATGCTGGAAAATTGCTTTATATTCTGAATTTTTAAAACCAAACAACACCTTCAGTTACAAAGGGTTTACAGTCAACTGCATTTAATGCGAAACATGTAGGAAAATGCCAGAGTATTTTAAGCTGATTGACCAAAATATCTCCTTTGTTGAAAGATGAACTGAAGCATCACATTTAAACAATATTTATTGTATAGGTGTGAATCTGACTTGGGGCATTCTGTTGTCAATCAACTCTTGATTAAATTACCAAGGGAAAAAATTTCTGAATTTTGCTGAAAATTATGCTGATTAAATAATGAAATACATAAATAGACTATTAGAGAATTTTTTTTCACAAATAATTATATTTTGAATCCCGGTTGTTTCAGTTATGATGATTTTTTTTTGGAGAATATATATGAAAAGATAATTTTTCCATGTGAAATACATGCATCTGTCCCTTAACAATATCTTGGCGGTCATTTTTCGTGATGGATAAGGCCAGAGAGAACCACCAAACTTGGGCACATAAACCACATACCCTATCACTGAGTGTGAAATACAATGTGAAACGTTGTTTATTGATGATGGATTATTACATAGCCTTTTTCATATCAGCATGAGACATTAGTCAAGGTGCTGATACGGATCAAGGGGTGATATGGAAGGGTCATGTTTTAATCTACATACTTCTTGTATATACCAGGCTGATATGTTTGGCAGGCTGACATGGCCATATTAGTCTGGGTATGTTGTTGGGAACTGTTAACCTCTTGCTATATTACAAAACAGATCAAACCTGTGCCAAGTATGAAATATTTTTCAGTTATTACGTAACAACGAAAGATGAGAAACTTTTGCCAGTTAAGTTCTGTGGCAATATAGTCCTCCGGCTTATGTGGACATCGCTGTATGATAAAAGCCATATATTGGAAGCTCATAATATCATGGTACATAGCTATGTAGAAACTGTGACGTCACAGTTAAAAATTTGGTTTAAATGAACTTGTATACCATGATATAATGAGAAGCTACTATAACATGAAAAAATTCATATAATTAACTTAAAATTTAAAAGAAGTGAATGTACATAAACTGTAAAACCCAGTACACCAAATATAATAATGAAATTACTATTTTTGACAAAAAGAAAATATTATTTTATTTATTAGCACCATAATAAGCATGTATGTAGGCAAGAATCATTCCTATACCATGTGATCAAATCAAGCTTAGATGAAATGTATGTTGAAACAAGGGTAAAACAATATGCCCCCCGACTTTTCGTCGCAGGGGCTTAAAAAGTCAAACATTGCAAAAAATAATGTAAACCAGCAGAGGGATTGGTTATAGAGTAGTAATAAATCTAATACATATATAGGTAGTTATAGTAAAATTAAATATTCAGTGCACCCTCGTTATATCGCTACCTTTGGGACCAGGTAAATTTTTGGCAATAAGTGAGAGTGGCGGTTTATGGAGGAAATAAATAACAAAGAAACTATGTACTATGTAACTTATAGAACAAGAGGCTCTCAAGAGCCTGTATCGCTCACCTGGGCCACGGCTGGCATATGCAGTTAAAATAATCCCAATGTTTTAAGGGCATTATATTCAAATTTGTTAATAGACATTGATGTTATTTTATCTTAAGTTTAATTATATTCCAGACTGGCAGCTATTTTGGATTTGGTTGCAGTTCTATGTCACCTTTCTTGAAGGGGATCATTGAGTCTAATTTTGGTTCCAATTGACTAAATATTTTCAGAGGAGAACATCTTTAAATGCTTTACGATAGGCTTCTGATAGGTCTCAAGGTTAAACAATGTTCCCCACAGGGGCCATCTTGAATGCAATGCAGACAAGCCGGGCAAATTATTCAAACAGGAACAGCTATGGCCCGTTGTGACTAAGTATGTTTTCATTATTGGCCAAGTTATTTCAGGAGAAGATCTTTTAATGTTTTCCCAATGGGTCAAATGTTAAATCTGTTCCCAGCTGACGACCATCTTGCATAAAGCAAAGACTTGAAAAATAACTCTTTTGCAGGGAGGTAACCTAAAGACTATTGTGGCCAAGTTTGGTTCCAATTGGCTGAAAAGTTTCTGGGAAGATCTTTGAATGTATTTTCCCATAGGTCCAATGTTAAAACTTTGATCACGCTGGTGGCCATCTTGGATATAATGCGGATATGAAAAACAGCTTTTTTGCAGGGGACCATCTAAAGACTATTATGGCCAAGTCTGGTTTCAGAGGAGAAGATCTTTGAAAGTGTTTTCCCATAGGGTCCAATGTTAAAACTATGATCCCCGCTGGCCGCCATATTGGATATAGTGCAGATCTGAAAAACAACTTTTCTGAAGGGGACCATCTAAGGACTATTGTGGCCAAGTTTTGTTTTAATTGGCCAAGTAGTTTCAGAGGAAAAGATCTTTGAAAGTATTTTCCCATAGGGTCTAATGTTAATACTATGATCCCCGCTGGCGGCCATCTTGGATATTGCGCGGATCTGAAAACATCTTTTTACCAGGGGACCATCTAAGGACTATTATAGCCACGTTCGATTTAATTGGCCAAGTAGTTTCAGAGGAAAAGATCTTTGAAATTATTTTCCAATAGGGTCCAATGTTAAAACTATGATCCCCGCTGGCGGCCATCTTGGATATAGTGTGGATCTGAAAAACAACTTTTTTTGAAGGGGACCATCTAAGGACTATTGTGGCCAAGTTTGGTTTTAATTGGCCAAGTAGTTTCTGAGGAGATCTTTGAAAGTATTTCCCCATAGGATCCAATGTTAAAACTATGATCCCAGCTGGTGGCCATCTTGGATATCGCATGGATCTGAAAAACAACTTTTTGCAGGGACTATCTAAGGACTATTGTGGCCAAGTTTGGTTTTAATTGGCCAAGTAGTTTCAGAGGAGAACATCTTTGAAAGTATTTCCCCATAGGATCCAATGTTAAAACTATGATCCCGCTGGCGGCCATCTTGGATATCGCATGGAACTGAAAAACATCTTTTTTGCAGGGACCATCTAAGGACTATTGTGGCCAAGTTTGGTTTAAATTGGCCAAGTAGTTTCAGAGGAGAAGATCTTTTAATGTGTTTCCCAAAGAGTCCAATGTTAAAACTATGATCCTGCTGGCGGCCATCTTGGATATCGCACGGATCTGAAAAACAACTTTTTTGCAGGGGACCATCTAAGGACTATAGTGGCCAAGTTTGGTTTAAATTGGCCTAGTAGTTTCAGAGGAGAAGATCTTTGAAAGTATTTTCCCATAGGATCCAATGTCAAACTATGATCCCCACTGGCAGCCATCTTGGATATCGTGCATATCTGAAAAACAACTTTTTTGAAGGGGACCATCTAAGGACTATTGTGGCCAAGTTTGCTTTCAAATGGCCCAGTAGTTTCAGAGAAGAAGATCCTTGAATGAAAAGTTTACGCCGGACAGACGACGGACCAACGGACGACGGACGAAAATTGGTGGCAAAAGCTCACCCTGGCTATAGCCAGGTGAGCTAAAAATGGACTTTTTAAATTATCAATGGCCAAAAGTGAAGAACCAACTTATGGAAAAATGGAGTTTTAAAATCATTGGCCATAACTGAGGGACCACCATAAAATTGGGGCAGTATAATGAGGAAGCACTGTAACTACAATGAATATTAGGAAAACATAGACCCAAAAAACAACATTTCCACAATAAAACAAAAACAACAAAGCTCCTGAAAAGTTCATATAAGACACAAAGAGGTGTAGTACTACATGAAATTTGTTTCTATATTTTAATGTCAAATACAAATCTCGCCATAAAATCATGTTCATAAAAAATGATAATACTATTTATAAGTTGTCATTCTTACATATTCATGTTTAAATGTATAGCACTTGCACATAAATCATTAAACTTAGTTGTTTAGTAAGTCTTCCAGGGAAGACATGTGTCGCCTGAGTAATAACAACTAGAGCTATCGCCGAAGGCAGCCAATTATACCCGCCGCCAATTGAACCCTGAATCAATATGGCAAGTGAAAATTTAAGTAAGTGTGGACACAGAACAGTTGTGGACACAGTACAAATGTGGACACAATACAAGTATGGACACAATGATATACCTCCCCCTTTATCAAGAAAATATTCAAAGACAAATTATCTCCCTTCAAAATTTCAGACAGAAACTATATAATTTAATGCACATCTTCAGGTGGTACACTACAACTGTGTAACATATCATCAATATCCAAGAACCTGTTTAGGAGAACATGTGCTGACAATGTTCATCCCCCTTTTATCCTGAAAATATTAAAAGACGAATTATCTCCCCTTCAAAATTTCAGGCAGCAGCCATATTATTTCATGCACATCTTCAGGTGGTGTACTACAACTGTGTAACATTTCATCAAAATCCAAGCAGCCGTTCAGGAGAATATGCACTGAAAAGATTTGCCCCCTCTTTTCAGAAAATATTCAAAGACGAATTATCTCCCCTTCAAAATTTCGCACAACAACCATATTACTTCATGCACATCATCAAGTGGTGTACTACAACAGTGTAACATTTCATTAAAATCCAAGCAGTGGTTTTGGAGAACATGCGCTGACAAGGTTCGTCCTCCCCCTTTTTCCAGAAAAAATTCAAAGATGAATTATCTCCCCTTAATAATTTTAGACAGCAACCATATTATTTCATGCACGTCTTCAGATGGTGTACTTCAACTATGCAACATTTCATCAAAATCCAAGCAGGGGTTTAGGAGAACATGTGCTGACAAGCTACATAGACGGACAGATGGACAGACAGACGGACCGATAGACAGGGTGATTCCTATATACCCCCCCAAACTTTGTTTGCGGGGGTATAAAAATATTCTAAGTTCCGTCAAACAGGAAGTGGGCAAGCGAGAGATCCGAAACTCTGTTACACAGTATAGGTCCCCATACTGAAACTTCATGCCAAATTTTTAAAGAATCCAATACACAGTTCCTGAGAAAAATGTGACAAAAATTTTTGTGACGCCGACGCCGATGACGGATAGTGATCCCTATATGTCGCCACTGCGTGAACACAGGCAACACAATAAAAATAAAGAGTAATGTATAATTGATTAAAATGAATAATATGGTAATGCCAATGGTATCCTTGATCCAGCAGTCTCTATTGATAACCCTAATAAAAAATCTTTGTAAAGGACCATCCATTCATCATTCTGTTGGTCTGGCTCAATATGTTTCAACAAGTTTAGAAAACCATGTAAAAATATGTTATTGGATAGGGGCCACTGTTGAACTATTTCAGACTGGCTGCCATTCTAAACAATATAAGTAACTTTTGTCAAAGGCCTTCAAAATACATGTATCATTTCTGCAAAGTTTGGTTCAAATGTTTCATTTTTTGAAATATGCTTTTTCTGTAGACTTTAATACTAAACCACACTTATGTTTTAGACAATTCTGGAGAAAAAAAACAAGTACTTCCACAATGTCCTTTTCAGCAAATTACTTTAATATTTGTTTAGAATAACCCATTACTGGTAGAAACTGTTATTCTTTGCTGGTACATTTGAAAAAAAAAAATATATTGCCATTTATACCATTTAATTTGTAATTAAACAAAACTTAACAGACACAGAAAAACAAGAACAATAATGACTAGAACATTATAAATATCATATTTGTCAGTGTTTCAGTCTTCTATAGTATTTTTGCTACAGAACATGAATTAGATCTAAAATCCTAACAGATTTATATGTACAGTAAGGTCTGTATTAAAAGCCTCCCAAACCTTATTTTAGCAATATTACAACTTAATGATAGCAAAAAAGAGGATAAAAGGGAAATAGCAAAATGAAGTATTTTAAGTTTTTTGCAATCATAGGATATGACAAAATGCAGGTATTACATTGTAAAATATACACATTAACTTAGTATGGTTAGAGATAGAAAATAAAATCTACAAACTGTCACATATTTGTTTATGATGATTTATAATAATACTAAAATAAAAATCACAGTCATCAGCAACTGAATCAATTATTCCTACTCGATCAGCATTGATAACAATAATCAAGTTGATCTTTTATTATTTTTTGTTACCACATTTCACTCAGCTACTTTTATCACAATATTATTAAAGTCAGTCTTTTTTCATTTTCTGACTGCAATGGATTCCATGTTCTGTCTTCTCCAAGATGACATCTATCCTGTACTAAAAAGTTGTTTGCAGAAAAAATGACTATTTCATCATTCTTTTTGCATGAATTTCCCATTATTAAGATGTCACAGAACAAAACCTAATAATGCAGTGGTGACTCCAAAAGGGATAAAAACTGCAAGGTTCTTCCATTCTCTGATAAATCAGAACAATAAATCTGTACAAAAAACCTTTTCTTGTACTTGTCATGAATTAAATTTGTTTATTATTAAAAGCTGTCATACTACCGATTGCATTTAGTTAAAATGGTGAATTATTTTAAACTTGGGATCAGGATGATGGGTTATTAATCTGTGGTGGTTGTAACTTTTTCAGTTCTTGTTTTAAGTTCTGGAACGTTCTGGCCAGACGTCTGTTGTCGTAAGATCAGGATGATGGGTTATTAATCTGTGGTGGTTGTAACTTTTTCAATTCTTGTTTTAAGTTCTGGAACGTTCTGGCCAGACGTCTGTTATCATGTTTGTTTACCCACTCCTGAACTTCCTGTAACAAACAAAATCACAGTTACATACTTCTTGTAAAACAGAAGGCATAATGACAATAAGAAAGCTGTGAAGACTTATCTCACTGAAAGTCAAAAGAATAAATTAAACTTCAGACAAACAACTTTGCTATGCTCATTTATAGACAATCCAACCCGTCTAGGTAACCAAAAAAAGGGTCAGAAAGTGACTTCTGTGGATAGATAGTCTTTAAAAGCAGGTTCTAAGTGCTAGGGACCATCTTGAACTTATTATGAGGTACGAGCAAAGTTCATTGTTGAAGGCCTCATGGCGACATCAAGATGAATAACAACAACCAGAGGCTCCCAGGAGCCTGTATCGCTCACCTGGTTTTAATTTTCCACAATCAAGCTTACGTTGTAAGTTATACAGTTGAACTTCAGTCTCTCCAACTTTGGTAGCTCAAATACAACCAATATCTTGAACTTGAAGTCTGATTATGTTTAACTATATATCTTTGTTGGGCTTTTTTGACAAAAACATTCTGACTAAGGACCACTTTTGAGACCAGTTTAGCAGACATCATTTTGTAAATGGAGGTCAACGACAATTTTTAACACCATAAAGTCGCAACATCAATATCTATTTGGAAACCAAATTTCATTGAAATCAGACAATGTTGAATTTTCCCGCCTTTTTTGGCAGCCATTTTGAAAATGGCAGCCAACGAACAATTTCTAACATCAGTTTTGAAGTTGCCACATCAATACCTATTTGGAAACCAAATTTCATTGAAATCACACAATGTTGAATTTTCCCGCCCTTTTTTGGCGGCCATTTTGAAAATGATGGTCCACAAACTATTTTCAACACCAGTTTTGAATTTGCCACAGCATGGCAAACATTTCATAATATTACACTTAACCTTCAACTTGTATAGTTTTGGAAATAAAAGACAAAAAATACAAAATTTTTTAAAATTCGGTCAAAAAAGGGCAATAACTCCTACAAGGGGTTTTGGATTTTCTTCAAAATTTCAGGGTGGGTAGATCTTGAAATGCTGAACATTTCTGCAATTAAAGTTGACCTGTATCTGTTATAGTTTTTCAAATAAAAAATAAAATAAATTAAAAGTTTGAAAATTTTATGGAAAAAGGGCAATAACTCCAAGACAGGTTTTCAGATTTTCTTCAAAATTGCAGGGCGGGTAGATCTTGCCATGCTGATCATTTTTACTCCATGTCAGATTTTTGATATCTGTAACAGTTTTTGAGTTTTTGGCAAAAAACTGCAATTTACCCCTATTTTCTATTTTTAGCAACGGCGGCCATGTTGTTTGACTGCGGAACTTATCGAACACAATTTTGAGAAGCCATACCCTAGTGATGATTCAGGCCAAGTTTGGTGTCATTTGGTCAAGCGGTTTCAGAGGAGAAGATTTTTGAAATTGTTGACAGACAGACCACAGACGGACAACAGACGACGGACCCATAGTGATGGCAAAAGCTCACATGGCCTTCTAGGCCAGGTGAGCTAATAAAAGGGTTGTTCCATTGCTTGGCTTATCAATGTAATTGTAAAGATTTTGTCTCATTTCCATTCTTTATTAGATTTATATGAAATCTTCTACAAAGGGACTAAGAAATAAATGGTCTCATAAGACAGATTTTTTTATATAGGTGGTCTTGTAAGCAGGTATGGCTTTAAGTGTTAATTTAGAAATCTAAGAGCAATTAAGAATCAGACAAAATTTCAAGAAATAATGCGTTTCTGAAGTTTGAATATGGAATGAATGGCTGCTCTAATGTCTACAATACAACCATAGTATGTCATTTAGTGTAAGTGTATGTCAGTGATGACAATATTATGCAACTCATACAGCATAAATATTTGAATTCCTTTTAAACTAGAGAATGTGTCTATAAGACATGGATGCCAGGCCGTCAAATTTATCGCAATAGAGAACTTAAGCGATTTATTTGATTAAACACCTACTTGTTAATAAATGGACCTAATGCAAAAATTTAGCAAAGTCATTCATGTGTAAAATGTAGGTAAAAGTCAAAGAGTTGTCTAACAATTAGGTAGTTCTCACCAAGATGGGTCTTTTCATGAAATATCATAATGATATGTCGTGTAGTTAGAAATGGACCTTAAAACATAAATTTTACCAAAAGTTTATCAAGCATAAAATGTAGGTCAAGGACACTTAATTGTCCTTGATTTGGATAGAACCTGTCAAGGTGATTTATTTGATGCAACACCATTGTGATAGCATGTTTAGTTGTGGAGAAATAGACCTAAATGCAAGATTTAACAAAAGCCACTCAAGCGAAAAAATATAGGTCAAAGCCACTTAATTCTTGATGATTTGGGTAGTACTCATCAAGGTCATAAATTTTATGAGACAACATTGTGGTATGATGTGTACTTGATGAGAAATTGACCTAAACACAAAATTTAACAAAAGTCACTCAAGCATAAAAAATAGGTCAAAGCCACTTAATTCTTGATGATTTGGGTAGTACTCATCAAGGTGATTAATTTGATGAGACATCATTGTGGTATGATGAGTAGTTGATGAGAAATGGACCTAAACGCAAAATTTAACAAAAGTCAATCAACCGTGAAATGTAGGTCATGGATCCCTAATTGTTAGTGAATCTGGTAGTACTAATCAATGTGCATGTGCTGATGTCATATTATTGAAATATTACAAGAGGTAACCAAAATATGGACCTAAATGCAAAACTTAACATCAGGACGTACAGACGTACGGATGGACGGACCGACTGACGGACAAGGGTAAATCTATGTGCCCCTTCCACTACGTGGCCGGGCATAAAAATACAGTCGAACTTCCATGGCTCGAACACCTTAGGGACCGATGAAAACAGTTCGTAATATCCAGGTTGAACAGTGTTTAAACTTGAACAAAGGGACCAGAAATTTGGCTCTAGACATCTAAAGTGTTTGAGCCATAAAAGTTCTGCTGTATGTTATTATGTAAGGGCAAATTTGTCTTCCAATAGTCCTTGCAATTTGTTCAACATTTATCGGAAGACAAAAAGAATCTCAAAAGAAACTCTTTTAGGTGAAAAGAAACCACAATACAGTTATTTCATGACAAGGGTAACTGTAGTAGCATAACTGCCAACTATCCCTATTTGCAGATGGAATCAAATTTGAAATTTTCAAAAAGCAATTTTTTTCTTCCTTATTTAACAAAACAGTCTTTCGTTTATTGTATGATAATTGTTATGTCATTAAGATGCATACCTGTTTACCCTCCCCCTTTAAGGGGAAGACTCCCTGATAGAAGCATAATCTCCTGCTTGGAACGGATCCCCCTCAAGGGAGATCAAAAATCTCTCCCTTACTGCTTTTTCTTCCCCTAAACCTCCCTCATAGACAAAATAGGATCACTTTTTTAGTATTCCCAAATTTGTTTTGCTTTTTTGAAATATGATGCATAATTTTAAAATCATGGTAGAATTTCGATTTTAGAAATTGATCTAACAGCTTATATAAATGGTTTCTTCCATTCCATATTCTCATTTCTTCATTTATAAATGCAAGATTTTGTTGAAAAAGGTCAATATGTAAAATCTCCCCTTAGATGGGCTGTTGTGAGGGAGATCTCCCTCATAGCAGTTACCAAAGATTAACAGGTATGAGGATGCAAAAAAATCAAAGTGCTTAAAGCCCTATTAGAAAGGTTGCTTTCAAAGATTTAAGTAGACTTGGTACAAGCCCATATTATTATTTTATTTTGCTATAAAAGTGTGCAGTAAACTATCCACATTGTTACTATCAAACAGTGTTACAAATATTGAAAAAAAAAGAACAAGATTGCTACGTGTAGCTATGTCCTCCGCCGCTGCAGTAGTCGATAAAGTCCCATTTCTCATGTAAAATTTTTCGAATCAAAATAGCGGCAGGATATGATCAACTGCATAAGTTGGCAAATAGCCAAGCAAAATTTCAGCAAAATCCCTTAACTGGAATATGACGAGATGTGTCCACAAAGTCTTCCTATGTTGTAGTATGCATTAAGTCGATAAAGTCTCATAACTCCCGTAAAATTTGTCGAATCAAAATGGCGATATGATATGATCTAGTACATATGGAGACTAACAATCCTGTAAAAGTAGAATGAATTCGGACTAGCGGTTTCTGAGGAGTTGCATCCACAAGATTTGCAATTGTATAACAATGTGGAAATAATCGAAGTCCCATAACACCCACAAAATTTAACGAATCAAAATGGTGATGCGATATGATCTAGTATTAATGGTGACTAACAATCCTGTAAAATTTGAATGAATTCTGACTAGCGGTTTCTGAGGAGTTGCGTCCACAAGATTTGCCATTTTTATAACAATGTGGAAATAATCAAAGTCCCATAACTCCTACAAAATTTGATGAATCAAAATAGCGATGTGATATGATCTAGTACTAATGGTGACTAACAATCCTGTAAAATTTGAATGAATTCTGACCAGCGGTTTCTGAGGAGTTGCGTCCACAAAAAACGTGACACACGGACGCATGGACGCAGACCATTACCATGTTCCTCCGTCGCGTTGCGGCGGGGGACAAAAATAAATAGTACAGTCACAACATATAAAAATTCCTGACAAGTCAGTACTATTTGATCTAAATGCAAATTCTAAAGACCTCCAATGAATGTCATCTGTTCTAAAAAGTAACGGTATCTCACAACAGTTCGTACATGATGATTATTTCCCCTCTATATGTAAACTGAACTTCAACATCGCGTTTTCTATTTTAATGGTGACTACAAGACTAGAATTTTCAAGGAAAATTAACAATATTAACTTGTCCTAAAGATCTGTTAACGAACAAGCAACAGCAACAGGTTGTTTCATTTCAGTGATGAAAAAAATACGGTGTCTAAAGCCGAAGTTGCACAACTTCCGTCAACGAGTTAAAACAATTCTTAGGAACATCTAAATTTTGGCTTGTCAAAAAACAACCCCGGATAAGCCCTCTGATAATGCACAGACAGTAAAACACAAAACTCACACGTCACACTAGCTTTCGTCAATTCTACTTTCGTTTTGTCCATTCAGCACCTGTTGTGCATGCATCAGTACCAGAAATTTGTTTACATATGACGTTCAAGAAATTCAAGCAACCGAAAAGCTCTCGTGGTTATGTAAAATCATTTCACTGTTAGAATGTTTTATCCATTTTAATTGCAGGATATCAATTATATCAGCAAAGATGCACTTCATTTAATCCGTTCCGACCAATGACAAATCATTCTTCCGAAATCACTCGAAGTTTACTGATGATAAATTTTCAATTAAGGGGGGTGTGCAATCGTTCTTCTTGAATAAATCTTTTAAATGATGACCAAATTCTTTCAAATCTGTGTGAATCACTTTATTTTCTCACTAACTCATAGTTTAAATTCAAAAATATGATTTTGGTCAATCTGGTTTTTCAAAATGAAGCACCTGTTTTTCTTCATGGTGTATTTCAACTGACAGGGTCATGACATTATAAAGCATAGCAATGCAACCTTTCTAAAAAAATAAATAACAGGAAATTGAATTTGAAGCCCCACCCCAATATAGGATTTATAGTTGATAGGAGTTGTCTCTTGTGTCAAAACCCTTATGAGCATTTTAAAAAAATGGCAGATATCTTTAACCCTTACTACGCTATATATAATATTACTTAACTGACTGCTGCTGCTGCATTCTTTTGTTCTTTTCTAATGATAATTATATATTGTTTTCAAACTGATGTAACTTTTTTATTTTTTAAGTTACAAAAAAATCTGTATATATAAGTTGTTCAGTAAAATCCAATCTTTGTAAATATTTGCTCTATTTTTTTATATTTTGAAATATGTTACCTGTAAATACAGGTAAAAGTCAGGTAAAAGGTAATTTTTTTGTACACTCAATTTGAAGACTTCTATTTGTATCATTTTGAATGTTAACATGGTTTTTGATAGTTTTATGTAAGCATCTGTGAATATAACATGATAATAATTGTTTTTTTAGAATATTTTTTACAGGTGACACACAGGTGTACACAGGTAAAGCTCCTTAATAAAATAAATGGTTTTAAAAACATGTGTTTGTTGTTTTCTGTGTTTCACTATGCTTTATGTGGTTCTATTCATCAAAATAAAGTTTAAAATGAGAAACTGAACTTGTATTCAGGTAAATTTGTAATTTACAATTATTCAGGTGAAAATCTCAGGTAAGTTTTTTGTCTATTCTGAATCTGAACTGGAATCGGAAGATTGAGAACTTTCCCCACGGAAATGTTTTTTGGAGTGGTAAGCTTTGAAACAGTCTGGAACACAGAGAGGAATGTTACAGTCTGGACAATAGAATGAAGTTTGCTTCCTCTTGAAACCATCTCTTTTGTCCTTTGTCACATTACATGCCTTACAATCTCGCAAGGGACGTAACCGCTTGGCACCTTCTTGAGATGGAATATATGCTGGAAAGTGCCTGCCCACAAGTCTATCAATAGGTTCACTTTTTCTTCCTTTATTTGCTTGGGGACGGGGGGCATTGTTAGCTGAATTTATAAGACTTTTTGCAAGTTCTTGTCTAAATGTTTGATGTATCCTGCGTTTAGTCGGATTTCCATACTTTCGGTATAATATGTACGCATTGACCAAAAGTAAATTGAAAAGATTGAAAAATAAAGTCTTCCACCATTTGATGCTCTTCCGTAACACATCATAATACTGACATATCTCATCATTCATGTCCACACCTCCCATGTATTTGCAGTAATCTATAATCAAATTTGGTTTAACGACAGGCTCATTGTTTTTGTTCATACGGTCGGTCACAACAAGTTTTGCTTCATAAAAGGTAGAAATCATGTGAACATCTCTCTTGTCATGAAATTTTATTGCAAGTAAATTATCCTTCCTTCTGAAAATACCATCACCCTGCTTCAACCTTTTCACACACTTGAATGCTTGTGGAATGTTTTNGAAAAGTTTACGATGGACAGACCACTGAAGGCAAGAAGATCACCATGGCAGAGCCATGCAGGTCAGCTATAAAGTTATACAGTCATTGAAGCATAGATGCAACTTCACTATTAATTGAGAAAGATGTTACAAACATAACTAAATGATACAATATACACTTATATACAATTATTATTAAATTGTGAAATAAGTATAGTTTATGAAAGTATTTTTGCAAAAAAATGTAAAAGTTTGTACAAAAACACTTTTTTGCTCTAGATTATGTAACAAATAATTATTTATAATAAAGTGATAGCAGGCAATTTCTCTAAAACTTAAAAGAGAAAAGTAAACAAAAGAAGATTTGAACGCAGAATTTAAAGGGAAATAACCCATAACCATTTGGCAGTGAAAAATTTTATTTTTTTTGGTGAAAAAAGTCAATAACTACAACACAGACAGTTGGATTTTCTTCAAAATTTCAGAGTATGTAGATCTTGATATGCTGAACATTTTTCAAATTTACACTTCACCTCTATCTGTTACAGTTTTTGAAATAAAAAAAAGTTCTTGCTAAGGACCACTTTCGACACCAGTTTTGAATTCGAGATGTCATTTTGTAAATGGCAGTCAACAAACAATTTTCAACATCGGTTTTGAAGTCGCAACATCAATATCTACTTGGAAATCAAATTTCATTGAAATCGGACAATGTTGAATTTTTACCGCCTTTTTTGGCGGCCATTTTAAAAATGGCGGTCAACGAACAATTTTTAACATCAGTTTTGAAGTTACGACATCAAGACCAATTTGGAAACCAAATGTCATTAAAATCGGACAATGTTGAATTTTCCCGCCTTTTTTGGCAGCCATTTTGAAAATAGCAGTTAACAAACAATTTTCAACACCGGTTTTGAAGTCACAACATCAATATCTATTTAGAAAATAAATTTCTTTGAAATCGGACAATGTTGAATTTTCCCGCCTTTTTTGGTGGCCATTTTGAAAATGGCGGTCAACAAACAATTTTCAACAACGGTTTTGAAGTCGCAACATCAATATCTATTTGGAAACCAAATTTCATTGAAATCGGACAATGTTGAATTTTCCCGCCTTTTTTGGCTGGCGGTCAAGGAACAATTTCAACATCAGTTTTGAAGTCGCCACAGCATTGCAAACATTTCATCAATTTACACTTAACCTTCATCTTCTATAGTTTTGGAAATAAAAGATGAAAAATAAGAAAATTTTAAAAATTCGGTGAAAAAAGGGCAATAACTCCTACACGGGTTTATGGATTTTCTTCAAAATTTCAGGGTGGGTAGATCTTGATATGCTGAACATTTTTTCAATTCACACTTGATCTCTATCTGTTACACTTTTTGAAATAAAAAATAAAAAATGCATAAATTTTAAAAATTTTACGGAAAAGGGCTATAACTCTAAGACAGTTTTTCCGATTTTCTTCAAAATTGCAGGGCAGATAGATCTCGTCATTCAGAACAATTCTACCCCCATGTCAGATTTTCGATATCTGCAACGGTTTTGAAGTTATTTGAAAAACAGCAATTTACCCCTATGTTCTATTTTTAGTAACAGCGGCCATGTTGTTTGGTCCTCGGACTAACCGAACACATTTTTTAAACTACATACCCTGGTGATGACCCAGGCCAAGTTTGGAGTAAATTGGCCCAGTGGTTTCAGAGGAGAAGATTTTTGAAGAAAAGTTTACGACGGACGGACGGACAGACGACGGATGCCAAGTGATGGCAAAAGCTCACCCTGGCATAGCCAGGTAAGCTAAAAAGGTCAATATGTAAAATCTCCCCTTAGATGGGCTGTTGTGAGGGAGATCTCCCTCATAGCAGTTACCAAAGATTACATACATGTGATCTCCCGACGGGAGCATGGAAATCTCCCGGATTTTCAAGGGCTTCTTTACCCTCCTGGAATTCCATAAATATCTCCCGGAAAATCGGCTTCCAGCCAAAATAAAAAAAATGCGTACGAAATCATCATTTAGGAGTATTTCCAAGTGATATAATTAGCATATAGTCACATGACTGCTCATAATTTTTGTCACTGTAATCTGATTGTCCAAACTGACACTTTAATTACACCTGTAATGCTAATTAAAGGATTAGGTCTGTTGTAAACAAACGCCATCGGTGATTTGTTTACCTGTGTTCCCGGGCATGGTATCACTAATTACCGGTCAATCAGAGATAACCTGCTTACCTGTATGACAATTAACTATTAGTTATTTAAAATTATTAATTCTTTTAACATTAAAATCTTTCTTTCAGCAATTTTTTCATAATTAACAGGTCAAACTTTCTCTTTGAATGCATTGATTTTTTTTTTTACAGATCACGTTTCTTTTAAAGTTGGGTTATTTCCCCCTTCAAAATTGTCTTTTCATTTCCATGAATTTATTTTTTAGAATTGAACTTTTGCTGATATTTGGTTAATCAATATAACAGAAATTTTTATTTTACCACTATTTTAGCTAAAAAAGTGTTTGTAAACAACATTTATTTGATATTTTGCAAAATAATTTCTTTAAAATTACAAATTAATAGAAAGTAAAACTAAGATATAGATATTTAAAATGCTATATTATTGAAAGATACTCACAGTGCTGTATTATTGTTCACTTATAAAAACCTTTCTCATTTGCAAGTAAATGAGTGCATAATGCAGTTATCGAGATGTACAAATTAAATATCAGCTAAGCATTTAAAGGAACCCATTATTATCACTTTTGGCCTAAATCTTAATCTGGAACAATGATGTGCATTTAAAAAAAAAAACAAATATCATAAAAGTAAAATCTTCATAGTACATATTGTCCTTCGAAACTGATACGCAAAAGTGACTTAAGGTCTCAGAATCTTAGCATAATCCCTGGCAGTACAAAAAATGTATTTATATTATATGTTGAAAATATGGCGATAAAAAATCTCCCTGATTTCACCTGAAAAAATGGCTAATCTCCCTGAAAATCAAGGCTATCTCCTGCATTGGCTCTAAAGACCTATCACATGTATGAGATTAACAGGTATGAACATGCAAAAAAATCAAAGTGCTTAAAGCCCTAATAGAAAGGTTGCTTTCAAAGATTTAAGTAGACTTGGTACAAGCCCATATTATTATTTTATTTTGCTATAAAAGTGTGCAGTAAACTATCCACATTGTTACTATCAAACAGTGTTACAAATATTGAAAAAAAAGAACAAGATTGCTAGGCGTAGCTATGTCCTCCGCCGCTGCAGTAAAGTCGATAAAGTCCCATTTCTCATGTAAAATTTTGCGAATCAAAATGGCGGCAAGATATGATCAACTGCATTAGGTGGCAAATAGTCAAGCAAAATTTCAGCAAAATCCCTTAATTGGATTATGACGAGATGTGTCTACAAAGTCTTCCTATGTTGTAGAATGCATTAAGTCGATAAAGTCTCATAACTCCAGTAAAATTTGTCGAATCAAAATGGCGATGTGATATGATCTAGTACATATGGCAACTAACAATCCTGTAAAAGTAGAATGAATTCGGACTAGCGGTTTCTGAGGAGTTGCGTCCACAAGATTTGCCATTGTATAACAATGTGGAAATAATCGAAGTCCCATAACTCCCATCAAATTTAACGAATCAAAATGGGGATGCGATATGATCTAGTATTAATGGTGACTAACAATCCTGTAAAATTTGAATGAATTCTGACTAGCGGTTTCTGAGGAGTTGCGTCCACAAGATTTGCCATTTTTATAACAATGCGGAAATAATCAAAGTCCCATAACTCCCATAAAATTTGACGAATCAAAATGGTGATGAGGTAAGATCTAGTACTAATGGTGGCTAACAATCCTGTAAAATTTGAATAAATTCTAAACAGCGGTTTCTGAGAACTTGCATCCACAAGATTTGCCATTGTATAACAATGTGGAAATAATCAAAGTCCCATAACTCCCACAAAATTTGACGAATCAAAATGGCGATGCGATATGATCTAGTACTAATGGTGACTAACAATCCTGTAAAATTTGAATGAATTCTGACCAGCGGTTTCTGAGGAGTTGCGTCCACAAAAAACATGACACACGGACGCATGGAGGCAGACCATTACCATTACCTCCGTCGCGTTGCAGAGGGGGGCAAAAATAAATAGTACAGTCACAACATATAAAAATTCCTGACAAGTCAGTACTATTTGATCTAAATGCAAATTCTAAAGACCTCCAATTAATGTCACCTGTTCTAAAAAGTAACGGTATCCCACAACAATTCGTACATAATGATTATTTCCCCTCTATATGTAAACTGAACTCCAACATTGCGTTTTCTATTTTAAAGGTGACTACAAGACTAGAATTTTCAAGGAAAATTAACAATATTAACTTGTCCTAAAGATCTGTTAACGAACATGCAACAGCCACAGGTTGTTTCATTTCAGTGATGAAAAAAATATGGTGTCTAAAGCCGAAGTTGCACGACTTCCGTCAACAAGTTACAACAATTCTTAGGAACATCTAAATTTTGGCTTGTCAAAAAAAACAACCCCGGATAAGCCCTCTGACAATGCACAGACAGTAAAACACAAAACTCACACGTCAAACTAGCTTTCATCAATTCTACTTTCGTTTTGTCCATTCAGCACCTGTTGTGCATGCGTCAGTGCCATAAATTTGTTTACATATGACGCTCAAGCAATTCAAGCAACCGAAATGCTCTCGTGTTTATGTAAAATCGTTTCACTGTTAGAACGTTTTATCCATTTTAATTGCAGGATATCAATTATATCAGCAAAGATGCACTTCATTTAATCCGTTCCGACCAATGACAAATCATTCTTCCGAAATCACCCGAAGTTTACCGATGATAAATTTTCAATTAAGGGGGGTGTGCAATCGTTCTATTTGAATAAATCTTTTAAGTGATGACCAAATTCTTTCAAATCTAAGTGAATCACTTTATTGTTTAAATTCAAAAATATGATTTTGGTCAATCTGGTTTTTCAAAATGAGGCACCTGTTTTTCTTCATAGTGTATTTCAACTGACAGGGTCATGACATTAGAAAGCGTTGCAATGCAACCTTTCTAAAAAAATAAATAACAGGAAATTGAATTTGAAGCCCCACCCCAATATAGGATTAATAGTTGATAGGAGGACATGTCTTAAAATCATTTTACTGTAAATTTTAACATCTCAATTTTTGTGGTTTTGCAGTGTATCCGATTCAACAATTCATCTATTAAACATTTGGTGAATGGAGTATAAAGAANCGGTCTTTTCCATAGACCAAGTGAAAAGATTGCAATGCAATCGATCAAAATTAAAAGTGTACACAAACGACAAATGTCGCGATTAGCGGTCGGGGACAGAAACGTTGGCGCGGCTTATGTCGCGTTTAGCGTCATAAGGGTTAATAAACTGAGTGAAAAGAAACCTCCAATTCATTGTAAAAAGGCAGAACATTGTAATTAAAATATCAGATACACACTACTCAACTTTGATTCATGCTTTGTGGTCATGTGATCTGACACATACAGTATATATTGGAACTTATCTAAACTGACACTCCAGTGATCCTGTCAAATTTTACCTGATAGTAGGGATTCTGCATTTAAACTGACACTCCAGTGATCCAACATTCAATCAAATCTGACATGATTTTTTGGCCAAAGGACATGTCTTAAAATCATTTTACTGTAAATTTTAACATCTCAATTTTTGTGGTTTTGCAGTGTATCCGATTCAACAATTCATCTATTAAACATTTGGTGAATGGAGTATAAAGAAGGGAATAAAATAATACAATAACACAGGAAACGGTCTTTAGAGTAAGGAGTACCTTCTGGTCTGTAAACTTAACGGTCTTTAGAGTAAGGAGTACCTTCTGGTCTGTAAACTTAACGGTCTTTATAGTAAGGAGTACCTTCTGGTCTGTAAACTTAACGGTCTTTATAGTAAGGAGTTTATCTTTTTTCATGTAATAATGTGCTTTTATCACATCGGAAAATTCTGCTGGAGGGTTTTGTAAATGTCCAATCATTGCATATTTTATATTGTTATAGCAAACACCTGGAATAATTAAAACTAAGTTAAATCATTGGTTATTATGAAGGCATTTAAATTGAACTTGTGGCTTCAAAGATTGGCGCAAAAAGAGGAACTCAAGTGCATGTCAATTTCAACAGATTATTGAGTCAAGACAATGATTATCTCCTCATTTTTTAACTTGAATTTTCAGCATTTTATGAAAATCTTCCAGAACTTTAGGTTTCATCAACACTAAGAGGATTAATACTGACAAGAAAGAAAATTAAAGAATGTGTCTGTAAGCCACGGATGCCCCGCCAAAAGATTTAATCGCAAAGGATAACCTAATCATAAAATGTAAGTCAAAGCCACTTATTGCTATGGTCAAGCAAGTGGCAAAACTTTCAATTTACCGACATTACAATTTAAACTCCCACGCTCTCAACCTTTGACTGACTAACCGTCGTGCAAAGACAACATTGTATAAATTTGTCAGGTTTTCACGTCTGATATTTCTACAATGTAGACATTTCACATCGATGAATCGTAACATATTGTGTAAGCTTGGGGTGTTAATCTTGACTTCATTACAATAAAAGTTTTGCCACTTCCTTGACCGTGGCAATAATTGTCATTGATGTGGGCAGTACTCGCCAAGGCAATTAATTTGATGAAATATCATTGTCCTATAATGTGTAGTTGTTGAGTAAACGAACTAAAAGGCAAAACTTAACCAAATTCACCGAAGCATAAAATGTAGGTCAAAGCCACCTAATTGTCAATGATTTGGGCAATACTCATCAAGGCAATTAATTTGATGAAATATCATTGTCCTATAATGTGCAGTTGTTGAGAAATGGACTTAAATTCCAAACTTAACTGAAGTCACTGAAGCATAAAATGTATGTCAAAGCCACCTAATTGTCAATGATTTGGGTAGTACTCATCAAGGAAATTAATTTGATGAAATATCATTGTCCTGTAATGTGCAGTTGTTGAGAAATGGACTTAAATTCAAAACTTAACCCAAGTCACTGAAGCGTAAAATGTAGGTCAAAGCCACCCAATTATCAATGATTTGGATAGTACTCGTCAAGGCAATTAATTTGATGAAATTTCATTGTCCTATAATGTGTAGTTGTTGAGAAATGGACTTTAACACAAAA
>MJUU01024217.1:40427-76539 GCA_002080025.1 Modiolus philippinarum
TACTCATCAAGGCAATTAATTTGATGAAACATCATTGTCTTATAATGTGTAGTTGTTGAGAAATGGACTTAAACGCAAAACTTAACCAGAGTCACTCAAGCATGAAATATAGGTCAGAGTCAAACTACCTAGTGAACTCTGTAGTACTATCAAAGATCTATGTACTGACAAATTATCATTATTCTACCTCTTACAGTTTCTTAGAAATGGACTTTTAACGCAAAACTTAACTGGACGTACAGAAGGACGGACAAGGGTAACACTATATGGCCCTTCCACATTCGTGGGCGGGGCATAAAAAAATTATGACCTATAACAATTTTGTAAAAATTTCATGCAATATAATTTTACAATATTAAATCTCAGGGCTACTTAAAGATATTTCTACATTTACATTTAGCAGTATGTAGAATGGCAGACAAGACTAAAGCAGTATGTAGAATGGCAGACAAGACTAAAGCAGTACGTAGAATGGCAGACAAGACTAAAGCAGTATGTAGAATGGCAGACAAGACTAAAGCAGTATGTAGAATGGCAGACAAGATTAAAGCAGTATGTAGAATGGCAGACAAGACTAAAGCAGTATGTAGAATGGCAGACAAGACTAAAGCAGTATGCAGAATGGCAGCAAGACTAAAGCAGTATGTAGAATGGCAGACAAGACTAAAGCAGTATGTAGAATGGCAGACAAGACTAAGTAACTAACCTTCATTGTATTCATCACTGTGTTTTTGTCCTGTGTCTGTACCAATCTCTTGTTCAAAGCCTGGTTCATTGAAGTAAGGATCAGGAACCAGTATAAGAGACTGAATCGAAACAAGCACCTACAATATATATGTCAGAATTATATATATATTTTTTCTGAATTCACTGCATATTAATCTGGTGATCAAAATATTACTCAACTGCACCTAATATCATCATGTCTATTGTTAACAATTCCTTATCGGTAAACATCTAATGTCACCAAAGTTCTTAGCTGTAAACACCTAATGTCACCTAAGTACTTAGCTGTAAACACATAATGTCACCCAAGTTCTTATATGTAAACACCTAGTGTCACCAAAGTTCTTAGCTGTAAACACCTAATGTCATCCAAGTTTTTAGCTGTAAACACCTAATGTCACCTAAGTACTTAGCCGTAAACACGTAATGTCACAAAAATGTCTCCAATGATCTTAGTTATAAACAACTAATGTCACCTAAATTCTTAGCTGTAAACACATAATGTCACCCAAGTTCTTAGTTGTAAACACCTAATGTCATCCAAGTTTTTAGCTGTAAACACTTAATGTCACCCAAGTTCTTAGCTGTAAACATATAATGTCACCCAAGTTCTTAGCTGTAAACACATAATGTCACCCAAGTTCTTAGTTGTAAACACCTAATGTCACCCAAGTTCTTAGCTATAAACACCTAATGTCACCTAAGTTCTTAGCTGAAAACACCTAATGTCACCTAAGTTCTTAGCTGTAAACACCAAATGTCACACAAGTTCTTAGCTGTAAACACATAATGTCACACAAATTCTTAGTTGTAAACACCTAATGTCACCCAAGTTCTTAGCTGTAAACACCTAATGTCACCTAAGTTCTTAGCTGTAAACACCTAAAGTCACCTAAGTTCTTAGCTGTAAATACCAAATGTCACCAAAGTTCTTAGCTGTAAACACATAATGTCACCCAAGTTATAAGTTGTAAACACCTAATGTCACCCAAGTTCTTAATTGTAAACACCTAATGTCATGTAAGTTCTTACCTGTAAACACCTAATGTCACATAAGATCTTAGCTGTAAATACCTAATATCACCCAAGTTCTTAGATGTAAACCCTGAATGTCACCCAATTTCTTAGCTGTAAACACATGTCACCCAAGTTCTTTTTTGTACACACCTAATGTCACCCAAGTTCTTAGCTGTGAACAACTAATGTCACCCAAGTTCTTAGCTGTAAACACCTAATGTCACCTAAGAACAACACCTAATGTCACCAATGTTCTTAGCTGTAAATACCAAATGTCTTTGAAATCTAACCTGTAATACCAAATGTTACCTAAGATCTTAGCTTTAAATACTTAATGTAATCCAAGTTTTAGCTGTAAATACTAAATGACTACAAAGGGCTAACCTGTAAATATCTAATGTCATTCAAGATGTTACCTGTGAAAATTAAAATTCACCTACACTTGTCAAGTTCTTACCTGTAAAACAGTTGAGGTTTTATCATTCCACTGTTCCCCTTTCTGTCCCTCCCATGTACCTAATAATGAAAGACATACTTTTCCACATCTGAAATAAAATAATAAAAATATAAAAACAGATAAATTGTCACCAGAGTCAGTCCTCTCATCATAATCTTAAAACCAGAATAGATGTAAAGTATGAATTATAAAACAGAGTTAGAATATACTCATTAGACTGGCCCTTCTTTGATACATTGACTGAATAGATTGGTTCTGAAAATACATTTGGATATTCTCATGTGTTAAACTTACTCTTTGTTGGTGATTGATGATCTAGAGGGCAAATTAGCCTAAAATTCATTGCCCAATTAACTGGATTATCTAAAATATTAAAATGTACACAAAAAGTGAATACTTTTCTGCATTATTTTACGTAAAAATTGCGAACAAATTCTGATGCAAAAATTTTTTTAAAAATACTATCAAATGACTGTGAGTTTAGCCATCAATAGTTTCACATATAATGAAGGTTTAACTAAACTGCCATATGCCTAGAAATAAAGCAATATTAAATTACAATATCATTGTTTTAATGTAATAGATTGTCTCATCAATAATTACCACATAATTCATTTTCAATACTTATGTGTGTTGTTAAACTCATAATATTTTTTCTATTTGACATAGTACTTACGCATATAAATTTGGGTTAAATCTGACCTTTCCACCTCCTGTTGTTTGTAAGTTGACCTGTGGAGGACATCTTGGATAAGCTGGTGGAAAATATATATCAAACAGGAAACAACCATTAGAGTATGGAGTACCTTCTGGTCTGTAAAATAAAAAAAAAATTAAAGTTAGGAGTTTCTGTAATGTGTTTTAATGTCAAAGTCACATTGGTAACGCATACAGTGTCAATGCCACTTATAGTATATAGTGTAAATGTATCAATGATGAATATGTTATAGATTTCGTGAAATAGTATACACCAATATCTAACACTGATGACAAAACGTTTTCATCCATATTTCCAAAAACTATTAAATGATTTGTATTTGTATGAGTTTATGTAAAGTTATATGTGATGAAATGATGAAAAAAATAACATCTGGACAAAAATTCTCTTCTAAAGCATACAAGAGCCTAGAAATACATGTATCTTAGTTACAGACAGCCTAAAAGTCATGGAAGATACAGACAAGTTGATAAAAATATAACCCCAGAACGTGGCCAAAAGTGTAATAATTCCCTGTGTATTTCATGTAAAAGGGACTTTCTCAAAAAATTGGCCTGCAATCATTCCTCTTCTGATTTTCATAATCCCATTTTTAAATCAATTTTGACATTGATGACTCACTTTTGGCCACATACTGTACATGTATATAATATAAATATAACAAAAGTCAATTACATACCCTGTTATTAATGCCCTCATCAAAGTTATTTTTTCATCATCCTAAAAGAAATTCAATTATTGCTTTAATTAATCAATCAAATTAGTATTAAAATATTTTAGAATCTGCTCCTGTACAGGTATTCATTAAACCATAACAAAATTTAACTGACAAATAGTATTAAGGGTTCCTCTGATTCCTCTGTAGTGGATGTAAAATATAGGTAAACAGTTGTATTAAATTCAGTGTTAAACTAGAGCTGTCACTGAATGGCAGTCAGTTATACCCCCAGCTAATTGAACCCTGAATCAATATGGCAAGTGTAAATTTAAGTGTGTGTGGACACAATGCAGTTGTGGACAAAGAACAAATGTGGACACAATACAAGTATGGACATAATGATATACCTCCCCCTTTTTTCCAGAAAATATTCAAAGTCAAATTATCTCGCATTCCAAATTCGGGGCAGGAACCATATAACTTCATGCACATCTTCAGATGGAGTATTACAACTGTGTAACATTTCATCAAAATCCAAGCAGCTGTTTAGGGGAACATACACTGACAAAGTTTGTTCCCCCTTTCCGGAATATATTCAAAGACAAATTATCTCCCCTTCAAGATTTTGGGCAGGAACCACATAACTTCCTGCACATCTTCAGGTGGTGTACTACAACTGTGTAACACTTCATCAAAATCCATAGAGCTGTTCCAGAGAACATTCTCTGACAAGGTTCATTCCCTCCTTTTTCCAGAAAATATTAAAGTCAAATTATCTCCCCATCAAAATTTCAGGCAGCAACCATATAACTTGATACACATCTTCAGGTGGTGTACTACAACTACATCTAATCAAAATCCATGCAGCCGTTTAGGAGAAAATATGCTGACAAGGTTCGTTCCTCCTTTTTGCCAGATAATATTCATAAACGATTTATCTCCCATTCAAAATTTTGGGCAACAACCATATTACTTCATACACATCTTCAGATGGTGTACTCCAACTGTGTAAGGTTTCATCAGAATTCAAACAGCAGTTTAGGTGAACATGCACTGACCAGGTACATGGACGGACAGACGGACGGACAGGGTGATTTCTATATACCCCCCAAACTTTCTTTGGGAGGGGGGGTATAAAAACATATTAAGAGTATTTCTTAGGATCATGTGTCCTGTATGCTTTCCTGTTTTATCCTACACATCATTACCAAATGTCTGCTTATGACAATATTTTTTCATGAACATAGCTTTGTGAATATACGGAAAAGAAACAAAGTTGAAAAATATTTTTTCATACTGCCATATAATGGGGAAAAAATGAAAACTAAAAAACAATACCAAGTCGTCTGAAATTATTTCGTGTATGAAGCTTTTTAAAGAATTGTTTAAATCTGATTTTTCATCCATATCTATTATTAATCTCATTTAATCAAATTCCATATAAAATATTACTTGTTGAAAAAACTTTCAAAACCAAAAAATCTGATATACAGTGCTTCTTATAAGTCATTAAATTTACTCACAGTTCGTACAAATATAGATGATGAAAGATTCAAGGGTAAACTCGATGATAAAGATGTTAATTCCTGGGCTATTCTAAATATCTGAAATATAAAAACAAGATATTTTTTGTAAATGGACTTTCCCAAATATTCTGGATTTTCAACTTTAAAAGACCTGGTTCATCCACAGCACTGTTCAGTCAGATGTATCATGTTGCACTTGCTTATATGGAGATATTGCATCTGTTTGTATGTATACTTCATGTATACACTGATTACCCAACTGTCCTTCATGCAAGTATGGATCACACTGGTATGCTTCATGTATGTATGGATCACACTGGTGTGCTTCATGCATGTATGGATCACACTGGTGTGCTTCATTTATGTATGGATCACACTGGTGTGCTTCATGCATGTATGGACCACACCAATGTGCTTCATGCATGTATGGGTCACACCACTGTGCTTCATGCATGTATGGATCACACCACTGTGCTTCATGCATGTATGGATTACACCACTGTGCTTCATGTATGTATGGGTCACACCACTGTGCTTCATGCGTGTATGGATCACACCACTGTGCTTCATGCGTGTATGGATCACACCACTGTGCTTCATGCGTGTATGGATCACACCACTGTGCTTCATGCATGTATGGGTCACACCACTGTGCTTCATGCGTGTATGGATCACACCACTGTGCTTCATGCGTGTATGGATCACACCACTGTGCTTCATGCGTGTATGGATCACACCACTGTGCTTCATGCGTGTATGGATCACACCACTGTGCTTCATGCATGTATGGATCACACTGGTGTGCTTCATACATGTATGGGTCACACCACTGTGCTTCATATGTGTATGGATCACACCACTGTGCTTCATGCGTGTATGGATCACACCACTACTGTATTTACTGATGTTTAATATTTTATATTTCAACAAATATTAAATCACTGACTGATTGATTCTTTGTGGATGTATTATACGACTGAAACTATCAGTTTCCTAGTATTTAGTGTTCCTTTTAAGTATCCAGTTGAATGAGGTATGATTGTTGTGTTTATGACACGTTGTTAACATTTATATAATAATACACTCCCAAAAATTGTGTTATTTTTTTACAGTACAGGTTTTGCATTTTTAGTAAATGAACTACTTTTTTCTACTATAATATCCTGTTTTGTTGACATGGATACAGACTCATTACAGATGAGAGGTTTCTCCTTGAAGCATGTGTCTAACATCATGAACATATTGAAATTTACAGGTTTTTTGTTTGTGATAATAAGGTTTTTGTAACTAAATGCAGGCATTCAATATTTATATACTTTTTTAAGTTTTCCGTAATTTAAAACATAAATTTTCTTTTGTCTCTCATTCCCTTTTTTTTGGTTATGTTAGGAATTCTATGGAAGATTGCTCTGTTTTTTTTTGGAAGGGGTAGGGTATCATCCTATTAACTATTTGTTAATTTACTTCCCATGCCTGTATACTTTTTTCAAAGCCTTCATAACATATGTAGGAGTAACACTGGATATTGTTATGAGGACTATTACCATTAGGCCTAAAAAAATAAATTTTGTGTTTGGGGTAACATGGTTTTTAAAGTCAGGTAGGGTTAGGTAGGTAGGGAAAAAAATTTTGATACTTTTTTTACATTGTTGTAATGGGGGAACATTTCTGACTTTTACAGTGCTTGTTGTAAAATAGGCAAAAAAAAATTAGGGCATGCATTAAATTTAGGTAGGGTCAGGTTACTCTAAACACACAACTTTTTTTGGGCCTTAATGGAGAAAAGCATTGATCTGTTACCATACTGTTGTTTTTATTACATAAAGTCATAACAGTGTTGTAAATAGGGTCTGTAAGTCTCGTCATGTGACTCACGAGAATCTATTATAAACAGGCTTTTCGAAAACCTTTCCCGCCAAAACATTACGTCAGAGGATTGTGACATTCAAATTTTTGTTTGAAACGTCATATATCTTTGTTTAAAATGTAACTTCTGGGTACAATTTTTGATCCCAGAAGTTCCAAAATTGTATGAGACTTACAGGCAGGAGTTCTCTGGCCTATTATAATAATGGCACACAAAAATATTTGAAAAAAAAGGCTCATTATATGTTTATTTTGAAAGCCCTATAAAGTTCTCTTACATTGTGTTTTGCCCCTCATTATATTTTTTTACTGTGGCAGGAGTTCTCTGGCCTGTTAATCTTTTGTTGGTATTACTGTTATCTTCCATTTTTGTAATGACTGTATAATTTTGATGAAGCACAAAGTCTTGCAGGATACAAATTTAGTAGTTGACCTCCTAAGAAACACTGTGACCAAATTTGGTTCGAATATTTCACTATGGCCATAGATCAGACTTTTGTATGAAAGAAAAAGACAATTATTAAACAGGCCATTGCAATATCATTATGAGCAAGTTTTCTTCCAACTTTCAAAGTTGTTTTAAAAGATTTTTCAATATATTTCCAATACATTTTAGTGATAAGCTATATTTGTCACTGGCATCCATCATGGAAGAGGAAAAANAGCTTGTGATAACGGTCAAGGTCTGATTGTCAATGATACATGCGTTCACAAAAATTCGTGCATTTCGACTTTGCTGGGAGCGGGGGGATGTGCAGTCTCTGACTGCTGCGTTTCATTATTTTTTATATGAAAACTTAATAATGATCTCAAAACAGATAAAAAGTATGAACAAAATCTATAATTGATTTTTAAAGCTATCCTTTCATATAAACATTTTTCCTATCATTTCTTTGTAAAATAAGGGTGGCACAGGGTTATTTTCGTGCAGCGTGTTTGCCGTTTTTTATTTCACGTGTTGCCGTGTTGGAGGGTTGTTATTTGCCAAGTTTCGTGCATACCGAAAAACAGCATCATGCAAGCCAATTTCTAATTTCTCATTCCTCGTGTTGTGACATTTTATTTCTGGTACGCACGTGCACGGTACCCCTCTGTGTGACCCTCTAAAAACCCTTCAATTTTTAATTTTTAAATGCAAGGTGACCCCAAAATTTTATTTTATATTTTTAACAATAATACAATTATGTTTCTACAAAGAAATTTTCACAAAATTCTATACCTTGCAGACACCTCATTTCTATGTCCGATTTCAAACTAAGGCATACCACTGTGCAGTCAAAATATGATATCATATTGAGCAAGATTTGTTAGGAGAACTTCCTAAATTATGAGCATTGTTTTAGGGATATTTATAGTTTTCATAACGAGAAAGAATTTTATATCGATGGATATCAACTAGAGTTATGTAATTTCAAAATATAATAAACGAGCTTATTATATTTGAAATTACATAACGAGAGTTGATATCCATCGATATACAATTCTTTCGAGTTGTTAAAACTATTTCTCTTATGATGCTGTGAATATTTTGTGCCGAACTGCTGTTTTTGTTTCAAATAACAACACTGTTGCCAGGTAACGTTAATCACGGCCAACAAGATTTCACAGTGGTCCAATAGAAACGTCGAAAAAATAATAGCACATCACGCGTAATGTGTTATTTCTTGGCGCTCGACCAATGAAATTCCTATAAAAGCGATTCAACAAGTTCATATCTAACTCCAGCTTCAAAGTCTCGTTATTTATCGCAAATAACTATTCGTGTAAGGAATAGATAAAAAGCGTGCATCATAAGAGAAGAATTATTAACATTTTTAATTCCAAGCAAATGTGGAATATTGATACACCTAAATATTTTCATGCAGATGCAGAGGATATCCAAATGTTTCAGACAGAAATGGCCACTCTTTACGTACATTTTAAAAATGCAATTACCCTCGAACCGATTATGCAAGACTAATTTTGAACATGAATTGACAAATTCAATAATAATTACAAAGTTCAGACAAGTAAAAGAAGCCGATCAGAGAAAATGAAACTACCTACATGCATCGTGTTTCTCGGTCGTGTTTATTTATATCCACACGCAAATTAACGTACATGCCATCAAGTGCAAATTTGGCATTTCTACCGAAGCAATCAAATAATCGAGAATCCTTCACACAGTCCAATATCTCCCATTTCTGATTACGGTGGAATCACAGCAGAGACATATCGTTATGTCTAGATACTGGTATGTGTGCTGTTTGTCCAAAATCACAGCATATCGAAAATGTAAACAAACAACATTCTGCACCCTCTAGTGGCTGATCAAGATTGACTGAATATTTACACACTTGGAATATGGGCTTGTACAGAAATAACTGCGTGAAGATCAGGCAGTTGAAGTATCAATTATGAAATTTCAAAAATGTGCCACAACTTTCATAAAGAAACCATTTTGACATCTTCAAAGATTATCCTGATATTTTTTTCATCTTTTATATTCCTACGCGTGAAACAAATAGGCCCTATTTTCGTTTTAATAATGTACTTGATAATCGTTTAATTTCTCAATACAGGAAATTTAATAAGTTTAATAACAGCAAAGTAGTAATTTAAAATGGGTATGGGTGTATTATAAACTTCTCGAACTGTATATTCTAGCCTATTGGACACCTCCTTTTTAGTTTCAATCCGATATCACTTTAAAAGCCTTTTAGCACCTCGATTCCCTCTTTAGGCTATGTTCAAACATTTTTGCAATTTCAGGACAATAGTATGTAATGTTTTACCAGATTATTCAGTAAGTTTACAGGGTTCGCGCTGGGCTTCGCCAATGTCGCAATTTGCGATTTTATTTTCATTCTGGCGACAAAAAATCGTTCCTGGCGATTTTTTTGGCGACAACGTTTTTCAAATCAACTTGCCGGTATTATCTAATTTTCACCCTTCTTAGTTGAAACCTTTCATGATTTTTGTTGTTAAAATAACCATAGGTAATAATTAAATGTCAATTTATAGCCTCTGGCAACAATATTGTAGTCCATTGATTATTTCCGGTCATCTGTTGATTGCATTACCTGTTTATTTACCTGAGGGTGTGGATGGGGTTTACCGTTAGCCGTTATTTGGCCATATTTTACAACCGTTAGCGTAAAAACGGATATCTTTTAACCGTTTACCGTCACAAAACTTTAAAACCCGAAAATTAGACTGCCGTTATCGCTATTATCTCATTTAAATTGCCGTTTTTCGTTATTAATCTACCAAATTTTTGCCGTTATTTTAGCTCTTATAATTCATTGCGGATTATTTTATGAAGTTTGATCGATTGTGGTTGTCGATTATTTTCAATGTCTTTTACTTAACTTTTGTCATTTTGTCTCTATCTTGACATTGTATTCATGTCTTAGTCAAAATAGACAATGAATCTAAAATGCCTATTACTTAAATATTGCATGGAAAGATGTGGAGTAAATGCACATGAGACCACAACGCATGTGTAAACTGAAATTGATTTTAATGGGCTGTACGGCCATTTCGGCAACTTATGCCTGATCAGATCTAATCAGCACTAGGATCAAAACACAGGAAATTGCCCATCACTAAAAATGTTTATCTGAAGTTACAGTTATGCCAAATCCATCTAAGGACAGGACTACGATGGAAGGAGTTTCTCCTTAGTTGTTAGAAATCAAATTATTTTAGATATGGTCAATTTTATATAGATAAGGTAAACGGTGCCATGAGGCATAATCTCATGTACAAGTACACCGCACTTAAGACTTAAGTTAAATGCAATTTTTATTCCTGAAGTCGGGGATTCAAGAAATTATTCACGGGAGCATGAATATATGGCGATTTTACCACGGGCTGGCCCTTTCAGTGTGTAAAATATAGGCATTAAGGACAAACCCATTGTAAAATCAATATATATAATCACGCCCCAATGAATTATTTCGATTCTAACATGACACTTACAGGTTCAAAAGATACGAATTCGTCTTAGTATTCATAGGTGAAACAGCCATTTCACCTCGTAAAATATGGTCTATGGAGTTACCAAAAACTGCCTTCAAACTATCTATGACGTTATTAAAAGTACCGCAAATTATAATGACGATACCCATGAGTATACAGGCAGCCGGAATAGTAACTGGTCTGCCAATATTTGCTAGCAGAGATTCTTTATATTTTGAAACCGGATAGAAAGTATATAACGTTCTATAAAATGCATCAAAAACTTTGCCCACCTTATCTCTATAACATTTTGCCCCCTTTAGTTTCACAAATTAGCCATTATGAATTAAGAAATAACAATTATTCAATACCGAGTCCTAGGCTTATAATTTCAAGAGATTCATCTGTACCCTCCATGGTTTCACTGTGGAACCATTTGGATGTATCCACGAAGAATTCGCCAAGTATAAATATTTTTAAAAACAAAATTAAAGAACCAATAAGTAAACCCCTGATTATTATAATAGAGAAAACAGGAATTTTAACATACTTCATACAAGACTGAGACATTGTTGTAGTTTCCTAAATGCAGATTTAGCTCGGGTAAATATTATAAATGATCCACAGTGTGTTTGTGGATTTACTTTCGAAGATGCAATACATTATTTTATGGAATGCCCTTGATACCAAGACGAAAGAAGACATCTTCTTGAAGTACAAAGTTTAAATAATATTGATATTAGTATTGAAACTTTGCTTTTCGGAAATGAATCCTTCAATTATGAAATTAATTCTACTATTTTTAACAGAGTTTGTAGTTACATTAAGAAATCTAAAAGTTTTTAACAGAGTATTGTTGCCAAGTTCACATTCCCCCCTTTTTTCATAATGTTGCTCAAATGTATTCACTTATATTTATGTCTTTTCTTTCTTTCTATTTCTTATTTATGTACTTGTTTGTGTTTCTGCTTTGCCATCATATTTCTTGTGTTAATTTAGTGCTTAGAGCAACGGCAGTAGAATGCCGAAGGAACAAGGAAAGCGAAGACCACAAAAAGCGAAATCCAAAGACATGGCAAAAACGGCAAAAGAGAAAAACAAAGACAAAACAAGGACGTTAGACAGCTACAATGCACGGAAATTAAAAGACGACATTAAAAACTAAGGCACTCATAGTGTGAACTTCCATGAAAAGCGGGACTGACATCAGGTGCTCCGGAAGGGTGAGCATGACCTGCTCCGCTAGCGGCACCTGTCATACTATCAGTGAGTCAATCCAGGGTTGAGTCAAAACCGGTTATGTCAAATCCGTGAAGACGTGAATCTAGCTGAAAATGTCAGTTTTCATTTAGGACACAGACAAGTCAAATGATATCATGGTGACGGCCATAAAATTTCTGAAGGGATGAAAGTAACAAAGGCTGAACAAATCCCTGACTAAGCAACTTTTGGGACAGTGTTTTTGCTCTATTAAAAAAATCACTGTATAAACTACACGCTCGACAGTAACGAATCAACTGTAAAATATACATTCCATAGGCTGGAGAGGTAGGTATATTGCTGCTCAGAAAGGGAAAATTCACAATTGGGAAGTTAAAATCATTATTTTTATTCTCTTATGGAGAGGACTTAAAATATGTTGAAATAACTTGTTGTCCGATCCATTTGCTTTATTTGCGATAAAATAGTATTAATTAGACTAATTATACCGATGGTAAATGTAATAACATTTACTAATACCTGCAATTGGTAGTTTGTATTAATTCTTTATCATAACACTTTTAAGAAGCTACATGTTGTTTATTTAGTTATAATTCTTTACGCTGTACCAGATCATATCAGGTAAGCAGGTTATTTACAGGCGTGTTTACCGTTATGGTATTTTACTTAACCGTTAGCGTAAAAATGGTTAAAAAAATAACCGTTAACGTAGATTAAAGGAAATTTTAACTGTTAGTCGTTTTGCGGGGGACCCCATCCATACCCTCTTACCTGAGCATGTGCCAAAATGACTTGTGACAGATACAAGCCCAATCAAAGGAATTGAAAGAGTATTATTATACACTAAAATTTTATACTTTTCTTTTTGTTTCTGTTTAATATCACTTCTTATTTTCATAAATGTTCACGAAAACAAACGGATTAGATTATGCAATTATGAAGTTGAGTTACTTCCCCTTTTCTATGTTGTGAAAACGAAATTAAAGAGGCTTTGAGTGTTACTTTTTACTAAAAATTGTATATCAAGTCTTATAAAATAAAAAATTGAACTAATTTTAAGGGATGATATTGAAGTTTAACAAACTTTATTCAAATAATTGCAAATTCAATTTTTGATTAATACTTTTATTGACCTATTGAAAGATAAACTATTTATTTGAAACTTGACAAGCAAAAAATGTATTCTAATATGGGAACAATGGAAACCATGACAACTAGCCATATGAAAATCTCCAATAACATTATGAGGGACTTCACAACAGTCTTTACGCTGAAACTGACGACGTCACAATATGCTTTGCGCACAAAAACGTCAGTAAATCTGAAGTAATGGCTGTCGTTACCGTGTACACTATAGGTCCGCTCAGATCATGAAATGTCATATTAGAATCGAAATAATTCATGTTCGCCGGTGGTTTGTAGTCGATTTACATATGGGTGTCCATTATTTTCGTTTATTTTACCCCTCGCTACGCTCTGGGTAAAATATTTACGAAAATAATGGCCACCCATATGTAAATCTCCAACAAACCACAGGCGCCCATGAATTATTTCTTAATTAAAATTTAACCTTTTCTCCCTCAATAGGGAAGATACCAGTGTCATAAAATCCAAAGAAAAGTCCATAATGACATGGCAGTGGAAGATACACTTACTGCTGAAGACAGTAATGAGTACCACAAATCAGATCAACAAAGCATGGAAAGATGAAGAAAAAAAAAAAGATTAAAAAAATTCCTCATTGTGAGGCGAATAAAAACATCTGTCTGCAGATGAAACATAAACGACTTTGAAGGACAGAACTGAAATGTTTGAAAACAGTACCCGCAAAAGGCAGAAAACAAGGAATGTTAAGCATACGATTCGAACTGAAACAGCAAAGCATGTAAATGATAAAAGAATTTGTGCCATCAAAACAAAACAATACAAAATAGAACTATTCATTTAGTGTGGAAGAGAGAAAACAAAAGTCTATCGTCCAACCTAGAAAACCAATTGGATGCTTCCTAATTGGCAACAAATTTTTGTAATTGGCGACAAAAAATACAAGTTGGCGATTTTTCTGGCGACAGATATTCAGAAGCCAGAGCCATCCCTGAGTCTGTTTTATTTACAATTCTATAAGTAGACTTTTTAACCTGCGCCCTGCTACATCAATTTTTATCCAATTCAAGCTGAACCGATGGCCAAGGTGTTCCGTACGAACACCAAAAAAACTTTAATTATGTTGGGACCTTGACCAACAAAGTCTAGGCGGTGATCGATATGATTGTAGTTATTTTATACCTGTAAATTGGTATTTTAATAGTTTATCAAATGCACAAGTCTTTATTTACTATATCTGAAGCCTTTTCTGAAAGTATTTAATGATAAAAAGGCTCAAACGTGACAAAATTTGAAGAGAAATAACATAGTTTCATCAATCAGGAAGTTCCAGTTCGATGGGAAAATTGGAACAGGTTCGGTGCGGACCAACATATCAGTGTTTATTTTACATTTAATTTGATGTTTCTAAGACTTCTATTCCCAATCAACTGTTGTAGAATGAAATAATAAACTACTTAATCCTATATTTTTGCATCTTTAGCATGTTAATGTCTTCAGAAGCAATATGAATAGCTCAGTATCACCAAAATCAACACTTTACCGATCACATGGATTGTTGACAATAATGGAGGCTTATAAAAATATTTGTGTTCTGACATCAAAATAGCATGTTTTGCAGGAAAGACTTTTTATTCTTTTTATCTATGTAAGGAACTTTGCTATTCAAACCTACATATTTAATTAGACCCACAAGGTTAAGAACAGTCAGTATGGTTCGAACAGGGACTAACATCGATCTTCAGGGAACTTGGCTAAATCCTCAAGTGGTATAGGGTTGTATAATCCACACCCCCAAACCCTTAAACCCTTCTAGGGTAAAGTACGGATGATACATGCCTTTTACAGTATGTCAATCAAGCAGAAAATATATGTAGGTCAAAGTGACCTAATTTTGCCTGGATGCCGACCTTCCATGAGAAATGTATTCCTATGCAAGGTTACATGATCCTGCCATGTATAGTGACCAAGATCTGAACTTGTCCATAACCTTGAATGTAAATTGTTCAAGCAGAAAATATAGGTCAGTGACCTAATTTTGCCTGGATGCTAACCTACCATCAGAGATGCATGCATTTGCAAGCTTTAACTTTCTTCAATGCATAATAACTGAGAAATGAACTTATCCATAAACTTGAATGTAAATCCATCAAGCAGAAATATAGATCAAAGAGACCTAATTTTGCCTGGATGCTGACATACCATCAGAGATGCATGCATATGCAAGGTTACATAATCCTATCATGTCTAGTGACCGTGATCTAAACTCAGACGTAGATTTAAATGCAAGTCATTCAAGCGGAAAATATAGGTCAAAATGACCTAATTTTGTCTGGATGCTGACCTACAAACATAGATGCATGCATATGCAAGGTAAAATCATCCTACTATGTATAGTGACTGAGATCTAAACTCAAGACGTAAACTTGAATGTAAATTGTTCAAGCAGGAAAATAGAGGTCAAAGAAGGCCTAATTTTCTCAGTGGCTGCGAGTCAACACAAGATGCTCCTGCATGTAAATTTTCAAGCATAGTTGCTGAGATATACACCCAAATGCGGACATTGTCGTGGACTCGAAGGAAGACAATGGGGTTACTCCAATAGTCCCCCAGTGAACTAAAAATCATATTCATGTGTAAGATGTCATTTATGCTGTTATTCAAAATACTTATTTTATTGCTCTCAAGATGACCATAAGCAAAAACTAGATATTACCATTAAATGTTAATATGGTGCAGTGTGGCAAGTTAAATGTTCACCAACCAAAACCATTGTTAGAGGGTTTTATACAAATATAGAAATATCTTTACTTCTATGTGTTGTATAGTAATATTTCAGTGCTTTATTATAGTCCTGTGACAGAATATATACCTGTTTTTGACCACCTGCTTGATGTGCCTTGTAAGGGTTTGCATAATGGTGAGTCCAGTTTCCTTCCACTGTGAAACATAGATAACAGTAAAACAATTAATACACAGGTAAAATCCTGATCAAACTTTAACCAACAACATGTATCAAATGGTTCTTTGGTTGTAAATTTTTTGTTGTGATAAATTATAAAGTATTTCTCATATGTTCGATGGATGAAATTGTTAATCATTAAAATTCAATAAAACTATATCTTATTCTATAACTCCAACAAGACCACTTTTTAGTTTAATTTTGCAATATAAAAAAACTAAAGTTCAAAATACTTTAATCATTATTGAAAACACGCAAGAGTATTATGTAATGGGTGCATTTTTATACAATGAAATACCTGACATTTGAGTCATTGTCGTTCCGGAAAAAAATCTATTACTATAGGGAAAAAAATGAATACATCAATACATTAAGAGGGAATCACCAATAAATTAACACCATTGAGCTAATGGTGATTTATATCTAATCTATTTGTGGCGCCTCGGTTTAATTGTTTTTCTTCAATAAAAATTTAGTTAAAGAGTTGTCATGAGGTTAAATTATATGTACCAGTACACTTTGATTTCATAAAAAGGTGGTATTTACTGGTATTTATTTTAATAGGTAAAGAATCCAGTCATTCCTTCTTAATGGTATTTGAGGCACCTTCAATTACACAAGAGTTCCTATATATCGAAAGTCCATTATTGTCAACTACATGAATACAGACCATATCAATTTTATATATGTTTCCTATCTTACAATGATACATATGTGTCCAGTAATGTTAATCCTAGGATTTGTGACAAATTTCAGGCTTTATAGGATACAATGTTTGTGGAAACTTACACGGCAGGTCTGAACTACTAAACTGCATACTTTGTAGAACCTGTTTATATTGCACTTCTAATTCTGCATCCTGTAAAAACAATAAGCAGTATGTTAATATCAGTCATCAACAGGGCAGGCACTTCTAATTCTGCATCCCCTAAGAAAGCATTGAAGTTGAAATTTTCAGAATGTAATATTTCTTCCTTACATGATAAAAACATTCAATTGGTTATTGCATGAGGCTTGTAATGTCACAAAGATGCTAATAACAAAGAAAAGAGAATTTCTAATCCCCTTTATTGGTTAAATGGTGTGCTTGGAGTCCTATCACGCATCAAAACCCCCATGAGCCATGGTATTAGGACTTAATTCTTTGGTAAAAGATGTAAAATACTGACATTAAAATTGGTAAAATTAAAACAGGACATGATGTGGAAAAAATCTATAGGATAAGAACATGATTATCCTTCCTTAAAATATAACTTTGAGATTGCCAATTGTTATTTCAATTTTAATTGTAAAACTTACACATTTAGTATCTAAAACATCATAGGTTGGAATTTGTTCTCCATTCACTTCCTGTTCACTTACAGAATGACTTCTATTTCCAAGTAAATTATTTCGTTCTAAAGTATCTGCAATAAAGAAGTTTCAAAATATATAAAACATGTCTAGGTAAAAATCTTAATACTCCAATCATAAAACACACAATAAAATTTCTGAACATAGGAAGTAGCCACAGCCTTCTAAAATCACCTAATTGTGTAGCATTGACACATGTTGATCATGTCATTTAACAGGAATGGACTATAATCATTCTTTTTAACAGATTCATTCATGTGTAAAATGTAGGCCAAAAACTGCATCTAAAGAATTCACTGTGCCTGTCATCCCGAAATGCATCATGATTACCAATAAAGTCGATGTGGGACATGTCAGTAACCAGGAATGGACTTGAATCATTCTACCTAACCAAGTCGCTCATGCGCTAAATGTAGGTCAACAAAAGCATCCGAAGCATGCATGCTGTTGGCAACCAAAGATGCATTATACAAATCTATATGGCTGATGCGGGACATGTCAGTAAGCAGGAATGGACTTTAACCATTTGTACTTAACCAAGTTGATCAGTGTAAAATATTGGTCATTGACAGCATCCGAAGCATGCAGTGCAGTTGTCATAGCAAAATACATAATACATAATAATATGGACAAGTCAGTAAGCAGAAATGGAGGTTAACCAATGTACCTAACCAAGTCGTTCTTGGGTAAAATGTAGGTCAACAACAGCATCTGAAACATGCATTGTTATTGCCATCCCAAAAGGCATCATACATACATGTACCAATATGGCTGATATGGGACATGTTAGTAAGTGGAAATGGACTTAAATCATTCGTACTTATCCAAGTCGCTCAGCATAAAATGTAGGTCATTGACAGCATCCGAAGCATTATTTGCACTTATCATCTAAAATACATCATGCATACCAAAATAGTTGATGTGGGACATGTCAGTAAGCAAGAATGGACATAAACCATTCTACCTATCAAAGTGGCTCATGTATAAAATGTAGATCAACAACAGCATCCGAAGCATGCATTGCACTTGTCATCTCAAAAAGCATAATACATGTACATAATAATATGGTTGATGTTGGACAAGTCTGTAGACAAAGATGGACTTAAACCATTCGACCTAACCAAGTCTCTCATGCATACAATGTACGTTATCAGAAGCATGCAATGCAGTTGTCATCTCAAAAATGCATCATACATACTAATATGGTCGATGTGGGACGGTCAGTAAACTGGAAAGGACTTTAACAATTCTACCTAACAAAGTATCTCATGCATAAAATGTAGGTCAACAACAGCATCGAAAGCATGTATAGCAGTTGTCAACCCAAAATGCATCTTAAATACCAACATGGTTGATGTGGGACATGTCAATAAGCAGGAATGGACTTTAACTAATCAATGCAATATTTATTTTTAAATGATGTAATTTAAATAATTTGACATCAGCTAGATTCACGTCTTCCCAGATTTGACATTACCCATTCTGACTTTAGCCTGGATTGACTCACTAGCAGTGTGATGGGTGCTGTATACAAAGCAGGACATACTTACCCTTCCAGAGCACCTGATGCCAATCTTTTTGAGAGTAGACACTGTTAGTGCTTTAGTTTTTATTGTTGTATTTGTAGTGTCTGTGTTTTGTGTGTCTTTGGTGTTCTGTCCTCTGGTGCTCCTGCTTTTTCCTTGTCTCTGGACTTGATTTATGTAATCTTGTTCTTTGTTCCTTCGGTATTCTACTGCTGTTGTTTTAACAGAGCTGTCGCCGAATGGCAGCCAGTTATACCCCTGCTCAATGAACACTGAATCACAGAAAGTACAAATTTAAGTGTAAGGGGACACAATACAGGTGTGGACACAGTACATGTGTGGACACAAAAAAGAATGGACATAATGATAAATCCTAAAGAAATAAAGGGGAAAAAATGAATGTTATTGTCAAACAGCTGGAAGTAGATGAATAGATGAATTAAGGACTTGATAAGGGGAGACACGGTACAACTCATTACACTTAAGGTAGTACGGGAGTTTAAAATTACACACTATTCTTGCGCATGTGACAAAAAATGGAATTTACATTGGGAACGTTGCTGAAACCATTTCCAATGTCTTGTAATAGTTCAGTTTGATGAAATATGCCACTTTTATTGCATGACAATGCAGAATATCGAACCTTTCAGCTACCTCCAGTTCAATTAAGGGGAGATAATTTGTATAGAAATAATAGGAAAAAATGTGTTTTTCCCCGATTTATTCAAAAAAAAGTTCGCTGACCCCAATTTTTTTTTACATGGAAATTGAAGGACAGTATATTAGCTATTAATTTACCAATTTTTAAAAAATTCTATCTGATGTAACTAAATTGATTTAAAATTTTGTATGAATTCGCTGATTTTCCCTATTATTTCAACCAAAATAGCAGATTTTTACATTTCACATTTCATTCTTATATGGACGGTGACCCCTTAATTTTATTTTATTTTTCGTATGCTCTTATAACAAAGGGTAAATCGTGAAAATATCAAAAAATTCTATCTGACAAAATTTTAGACCCCGTACCACCCTATGGCTTCAGACCAAATATCAAACTCATTACTAAATAGAAAATGAGAAATCCTTGACAAAAAATTTCAGTATACAGGTTCATGTATAATGATAAAAATCAAAGCTATCACCAAACAGGAAGTAGATGAGTGACAGACTTGAAAAGAGGAGACATTGTACAACTCATCATACTTCAGTAAGCTTCAGACCAAATATCAAATCATTACTACATACACAAGCTGAGAAATCCTTGACTAAATATTTCAATATATGGCTATTTGCAAACAGCAAACAAATCAAAATCATCAAACAGGAAATAGACTAGTGACAGACTTGAAAAGGAGAGACACTATACGACTCATCATACTTAAGCTTCAGACCAAATATCAAATCATTACTAAATACACAAGCTGAGAAATCCTTGACTTAAAATTTCAATACTGTGAAAGTCCTATTGTTCGTGGGGTTTTAATTTTTGTGGATTTCGTGGTTCGATAAAACCACGAAATTAAGTTCCCAACGAAATGCATTTTCCCATTACATTTTAATGTACAGAATTCGAAACCACGAATTTAAGTACCAACGAAATAGTGATATTTATGAAAACCACGAAAATTGATGTCCACGAATAAAAGTACTTCCACAGTATATGGCTATAGTGTAAAATATCAAAGTTATTGCCAAATAGGATGTAGATGAGTGACTGACTTGAAAAGAGTAGACATGGTACAACTAATCACACTTAAGCTTCAGACCAAATATCAAATAATTACGACATACATAAGCTGAGAAATCCTTGACAAAAGATTTCCGGATGGTCAGACAGACAGACAAGGGTAAAATAGTATACCCCCTTTCCTCTCCTTTGTAGCGGGGGGATAATTAAGTGCATTTTTTTTAAATAAATATAACTATATATCGTCCCTATTTACAGATCAAGGTAAAACCTCACCAGGCTGATATACATGTGTATTTTCTGTATTAACAAATAATAAACTTACCTTTCACATTATTAAACAAGGCAACTAATTCCCTAAAATAAACAGAAATCTGTATTAACTAATAAATAATACTTGTAAAGTGAATACCATTTGTATCATCCAGTTATTATCTTAACAAATCCATTGATACTAATAGCTTATCCAATGGAATTATAAATATATCTTCTTTCAATAATTCCAAATGCTTTTTGTACTGTCAAATAACAAAGAAGTTATTTCTTGCCTATGAATATGCTCCGAGATCAAATAGTGCATTATATGGTGATCTCAAATTCAGTGATAACACTGATTTAAGCTAAGGAATAGGAATTATAAGAAATAAAAACACAGCCTTTCAATCACAAAATTTACATAAAATCTTTGGGCTTTTATGTTTTTGAGCAAGTCTGCTGTGTTTACACATCGATAAACTAAGCAAAAATTACTTTTATTCCTATAACCTTTTTTTGGTTTATTTTCATATTTATCATGACTCTTTTGACCAAAAAGGTAATTAAAACAATAAAGTGAATGAACAAACCTTGCTATTTTCTCTTCCTCCCCATCATTGTCTGAGGAGGACCCTTGAGAACTGTTTTCTCGACAACGCCCAAAACATTTTGGTATAAGTCCAAATGCTGTTGTTTCTGGTGGTTCATCCCAGGTATTATGTGATGTTGGTATACTACCATTACCAGCCTTACACAGGTGTTTTAATATCATGGAGGCCTAAAAAGGGCACCAAATATATGTACAATTAGTCAATTACCAGCCTTACACAGGTGTTTTAATATCATGGAGGCCTAAAAAGGGCACCAAATATATGTACAATTAGTCCATTACCAGCCTTACACAGGTGTTTTAATATCATAGAAGCCTATAAAATAAAGGCACCAAATATATGTACAATTAGTCCATTTACAGCGTTACACAGGTGTTTTAATGTCATAGAGGCCTATAAAATAAAGCCACCAAAATATATAACCTATAAAATAAAGGCACAAAAATACATGTACAATTAGTCCATTACCAGCCTTACACAGGTGTTTTAATATCCTAGAGGCCTGTGAAAAAGGGACCAAAAAAACATGTACACTTAGTCCATTACCAGCCTTAAACAGGTGTTTTAATATCCTAGAGGCCTATGAAAAAAGGGACCAAAATACATGTACACTTAGTCCATTACCAGCCTTAAACAGGTGTTTTAATATCCTAGAGGCCTGTGAATAAAGGGACCAAAAATACATGTACACTTAGTCCATTACCAGCCTTCAACAGGTGTTTTAATATCCTATAGCCCTGTGAAAAAAGGGGCCAAAAATACATGTACACTTAGTCCATTACCAGCATTAAACAGGCATTTTAATATCCTAGAGGCCTGTGAATAAAGGCACAAAAATACATGTACAATTTAAGTTTCAAATTGGCAAAAGAAAAGTGGTGCTTTATGGCTCAACAGTAAATAAGCATGAAGTTGAATGCATTGACTTTTCAGGCATACCTTCACTCATCCAAATTTTCAAAGTCCCGTCAAACAGGAAGTTGATATCATAGAGTAACAAAAATGCTTTCAACTCAACTTTCAAAAGAAGCCCTTCAGGCAACACATAAAATTTCTTATTAAAAATGGAAAAATAAGGGGTTCATAGGTAAAAGATTATAATGATTTAAACAGATAAACCAGAGGAGTCCAAACATCTGACAGAAATACCAAATCCTGACTAGCAATCATCCTTAATAATTACTTCCTATTTTAATACATTTGCATACACTTACCAGGATGAATTTCTAATTTTTATTTGCAAAAGATGATGGTATATATAAATTGTAACAGTAAATTAAACTATATTTGACAAATATATAAATAATCGAAATACCTTCTTTTCAAGTTGTTCCAACAACTTATAGATAGATAAGGCCTGATTGGGTAGAGACACCAGTAATGGTAGAAGTTGTTTCTGTCGAGCTGAAATGAATTCAAAGTTTCATCAGAACATTATTTATATTTTTCCTACAATTGCTTACGATTGTTAATACTAATTATAATATTAGAAAAACTCATCGTTGTTTTGAGGAACATAGCAGCATACCATTTTTTAAAGAATATCTTTCTACCTTGTCAATATATGTAACGAGATTTACATATTTTTGTCTTCATAAAAAATAATTGTATCTTATGATTGCTTGAAATGCCAGAACTGATATTTACTATACATATTTTAAGAATTTATAAAGAAAATTAAAAGCCTCTACTGTCATGACCTTTTAAACAATTTATATTTTTTTATCGTTACAGGGGTTTATCCAAGTATGTTGGGAAAAAGAAGTTTCAGACTTATTTAGGAAGTTTTGACACCAAAATCTTGTCATTAAGGAACAACAGTTTTGGGTTAAATCTAAGACAGTTTTAAAATATGCATGATTTGAAAAAATTTTCATTTTGAAAGACTCCTTTTATAGGGGTCTAGTAAATTCCAGAAAAATCCTTACTGGACTGTGCAAATTATAGAAAATCTTCAAAGAAAAAATTATTACAACTATTGATAAAATGTCCTACTTACCTATTTCTTTTATTATATCAATTATAACTCTATAAACCTGACGAGAAATAAAAAACAAAATTAAGATATTTACAAATGCCAACATTATTGTCCATTGTGAATGACGTTACCGGTCTACTCGTTCCTATTGTGTAACCAATTTTGCAATTTGAGTAACCTGTTGGTGATATTTTTTTTACCTACAGGTATTGCTCTACTACAACATATATTGGAAAAAGTTTTTGGAGGATTGCATGGAGGAGGTTTCACCTTGATTAAGTGTTACCTTATAAAAAAAATATATCTATATAATGAATGGAAGAAAAAAAAATATAATTAATTCAAATTCCCTTTATTCATATTGCAATATTTATTTTTGAATTATGTAATTTTGATAATTTAATAAAGCACATCCTTTTTGCATTAAATGCAAACTATATACAGTCCCCATTCTCATCAACATATCAAGGTAAAACCTCCCTAGGCCATAACTGATTAATATACAATAGTATTGTTGGACAACTCAAAAGGACCCTGAGAGTTTTGATTAACTAACAAAAGCAATCCTCCAAAAACTTTTTTCAAATATATATGTTGTAGTACAGCAATACCTATAGGTAATAAAAGAAAATGTGTCCATGGGACACGGATGCCCCCACCATACAGATATCGGCAAACAGGAAGTAGATGAGTTACGGACTTGAAAAGGGGAGACACGGCACAACTCATCATACTATAGCTTCAGACCAAATAGCAAATCATTACTGCATACACAAGCTGAGAAATCCTTGACAAAAAATTTCAATATATGGCTATAATGGGAAAAATTCAAAGTTGTCCTCAAACAGGAAGTAGATGAGTTATGGACTTGAAAAGGGGAGACACAGTACAACTCATCATTCTTAAGCTTCAGACCAAATATCAAATCATTACTGCATACACAAGCTGAGAAATCCTTGATGAAAATTTTCAGACGTACGTACGGACGGACGGATGTAGGGACGTAGGGACGTACAGATGTACGGACAAGGGTAAAACTTAATGCCCCTGACACTTAACAGCGGAGGCATAAAAAAAAATAACACCAACAGGTTACTCAAGTTGCTAAATTAGTTACACAATAGGAACTAGTAGACTGGTAAAGTCATAGACAATGGACTATAAAATATTCAAGAAAGTAAAGAATGGCAAAATGGCTATTTTAAACTAAAAACTTCAAAATAGAAGTATTGATGCAATCTTCACTTTAGTATTCTCATATGACACTAAAAGTGGACAGAGGTCATTCTCTTTATAATAATTTGTATTAATGTTAACTCATAATACAACTAACTATTAAATTTCAATTTATCAATGAAAATTACTACAGTTCCTTTGCTTCAATCTCCTTCCATTTTTCTAGACATACCTCATGATCAGTGCCTTCTATTTTTTTTAAATCATTTTCAAAATTTCAAAACATCAAAAAAAGAAGAGACAAATAATGCAACTTAAGGTGGTTAACTCATCACATTTCAGACTCCTCTGGTTTTCTCCAGGTCAATGGCTTAAAGAATTTTGCACACTAACCCCCACTTTTGTCATGAATGTCTTCTATAGGTCAAATTAAGACACCTTGCAAGTTTTCATAAATTCTTGATATAACTTCCTAGCTTTTAGACTTCATGAAGTCCTGATGTTAAAATTAAAGAAATCCATTTCCTGCCAATTTTTTAAGGTCTTGTATCTCGGTTAAAAGCACACAGACCTATATATATTTCTTTTTACCATTTCATTTAGTCTATAATGCTTAATGATTTAAGTAGGTTTCAAGAAATCCTTGATATAAACAACATCAGGAGTGAGACTCCTTAACATTCCCTTAAATACATGTATATAAAGTTTATGTTCAGTCTAAATTATAAACTACTGATTTAGATTAATGAAATAACAACATTGATTTTTTAATACCATTCAAAATCTCCCAAACTGTTATTTTGTAAGAAAATATTGTAAATGATAAGTGCTTATGTTTTCAGAATAAGGACGGATTGTCATCAGTTTGCAAAGATTAAAACAAGTTTCAAAGGTAATACTAAAGTCTAAGTGAATTCCCAAGTTTTTGATTTTTATAACCCAGAACCCAATCCAAACTAAACAAAAACTTGTTTGAATCTTCATTTTGATCAGCTTTAATAATGTTTCATCATCAAACACAGCACTTTTTGTTGTATTTAAGTATGGGAAATGACAAGTATTCTGTCCTATATTTCTGACTACAAAAAGACTTATCTAATTTGATCACTTATTGTCCATTGTGTATGACCTTAACGGTCTACTAGTTCCTATTGTGTAACCAATTTAGCAATTTGAGTGAGCTGTACCTATTATATTTTTGACCAACTGGTATTGCTGGACTACAACATAGATTGGAAAAAAGTTTTTGGTGGGTTGCTTTTGTTAGCTAATCAAGACAATCATGATCCTTTTGAATTGTCCAACAATACTATTGTATATCAATCTGTTATGGCCTGGGGAGGTTTTACCTTGATAAAGTATTACCTTATAGAAAGATGAATCTATTTAATTAATGAAAGAAAAAAATGGCAATTTATTCAAATTCCCTTTATTTATATTGCAATATTTATTTTGAATTATGTAATTTTAAGAATTTTAATAAAGTACAATATTTTTTCATTAAATGTTAACTAATGAGTCCCTATTTTCATCAACAGATCTAGGTAAAACTCCCCAGGCCATAACAGATTGATATACAATAGTATTGTTGGACAATTCAAAAGAATCCTGATTGTGTTGATTAGTTAACAAAAGCAATCCACCAAAAACTTTTTCCAATCTATGTTGTAGTCCAGCAATACCAGTTGCTCAAAAAAATAATAGGTACAGCTCACTCAAATTGTTAAATTGGTTACACAATAGGAACTAGTAGACTGGTAAGGTCATACACAATGGACTATAACAATACTTACTACAGAATGTCTGCATATTTCTAGAAAAGAATCTGCTGTCAAATATTGCTGAAAAAAATAATATACTCATATTATTATCTGGAAATACAATATATATTTACTGATACACTATCCCTACATATGTGCCTATTTGTTGACTCAACCAATACAAGTAAGTTCACATAGTAAGGTACACAACCACCAAGTATAGCCTTGGAAATTCTTCCTAAGCATTCCATGATTCTAAATATAAATGAAAATACTGTTGTTTCTGTAGTAAAAAAGATATATATGTATTGCAGGTGGTGGACAGTTTTCAATTTGGATTGTTTGGTACTGTGTTGTTGAAATGACTATAAATGTTTTGTTTTGTTGCTGAAAAACTACTAGTTGCTATTTTGATTTATATCCATTAAGGAAAGTGAAAATGACATTATTTATCTCTATTGTACTAAGCCTCTATCACACAAGTCCTTTTTGTATACTGTATAATCATTTATTTTTGTGGGGATAAAATTTTATGGATTGAACCTAAAAAATATTTCTTGGGAACAAATTTTTGTGGATTTCATTGCATATTTAGTTATTTGTAATACCATACCTGTCAACCTCTAATTGGATGGTAAAAAATCTGGTCATAACGCGTGACGAACTTTTTTAATCCCAATTATTCTATTATAAATGCGTGACAGACTTTTTCCAACCCAATTATTTACTTATCGAGCAATTTATTTACATTCTTTAATACTCACTTACTATCTACTTATAAACAACAGACATGATAATTAAATTTCATGTCTATTGAATACCTTTGGCTTTGTTTCACCTTTTTTGATTAAGATTTTTACTTGGACCAAAACTGGGCATAATGTGTCATTTTTAAATTCTGACCTAAAATTGTCGATCATTTTAACTATCAAAAAAGTTCACTGTCTGATTTACTAATCACCAGGTCGCTTAATTTTACCCAAAGTTCCCAATCAAACTTTTATTTCTACCGCGAACACTTGTAAAGCTTTTCCATTTTGTGGGGTTGTTGACGACATTGCTGGTCCAGAAATCGGTCTTTTCCATTGAGTTGAAGACATTCCGAGTACACTCAATGCGTGTAGTTGTCTTAAAAACGGCTCATCAAACTCCATAACAGCTTAATTATAACAATAGGAGACAGTATTCCAAACCGATAGAGTAAAAAAAAAAACACAACCGGAAATGTAAATCAAACTTTAATACACAAAACGTTACCGGAAATCAAATCCGGGTGAACACGGGTGACGACTTCGATTCTCATTCTCGGGTTATTTAACAACCCGATCGGGTTACTACATTTCATCGGGTGACAAGTGAAAATATCGGGTCTGACCCGCAGAAATCGGGTGAGTTGACAGGTATGTAATACTGCAATTATGGCGGATTTCCCGTATGATTAACGTATTTTATTTGCAATTCTTCAATGAACATACCAATATTCCTCTAGTAACACCTATAAAACTCCTTCTTAACTCCTGTCTTCTGTCTGTTAATCAATTACTCAACTTTATAGAATTCTATTGTATACCAATTTATACTTCCTGAAGGGGTTTACCTTGATACTCCAGTGGTGACAAATTGGTACACAATAGAATTCTATAGAAAGTTGAGTAATTGATTAACAGACAAAAGACAGGAGTTTAGAAGGAGTTTTATAGGTGTTACTAGAGGAATATTGGTATGGTCATTGAAGAATTGCAAATAAAATATGTTAATCATCTGGGAAATCTGCCATAAATTTTTCCGGGATTTGATAACTCTTACCTATGAAATAAACGAAATTTAATTCCCCAAGAATACATTATATTTCTGCGTTTACAGTATTATTCAATAATACAGTTATCACCTAAATTTATATTAGACCCCTGACTATTGATGTTCTGAGTTGCAATAATTTTGGATTATAATTGAATGTGACAAATATACCATTAATCAATCACTATTGTCAACAATTGATAATGTCTACAGTGCAATAAATAGTTTGAAGTGATAAAATTTACCTCTATAAATGGTATTAAAGCTGAACCTTCTAATACATTAAACATATCCTCAACAGGGTCTATAACTCCATCTTGACCAGTATCAGGTTCTGGTTGTGTCCCCTGATTTCGTGGCTTTAATTGTGGTGCATGATTTGTATATAGAATTTTTAGTTCCTCTAATATTTTGTGTAATACTATTTCTACCTATAAAAAAACAAATATTTATCACACTTCTACTTCGTAGATGATCAAACACAGGATATCAAGAAATATATACATATAGAATGATGTACTGGGTACAAACGTTATGATGCAATAACATAATATCAAGATAGAGCTTTTGTCTGTTTGAAGGCAACATACCCTTAATAGCAGCAAAGGTATAAAGCAATTTGTAGTGTACCAAACCTGACAAAAAAACATAACCAGGAGCACTACAAAATAAATTATATTCGTCCACCCCTTGTTAACTGATGAATGTACCTCATCCTTGGCCAAATGTTTTGATTTGTATGTGTGTGTATATTTACATATGATATAAGAATCCTCTGGGTAATAGAAAATGAAAATGATAATAATAAATGTAACTTTATTCTACAAATAAAACAACATATCTACACTGTTGAATATCATGATCACAGTGACAAGTTCATTTCTTATAGACTGGTTTGGTCAAATATCAAATCAAACCAAAGCTCAGTTGGGATATTCCAAATTCAACAAACAGGTAGTAGATGTCAGATGGATCTCAAAACACATCCAAATATACACTGTATCAATATGGAGCTGAGAAATTATATTATGAAAAAGTAGTGAATAGAATGGGGAAAAGAAGAAAATAGTATCATCTACTCTTCTTAATTTCAGGGTAATAAATATACATCTCTTTTAAAGTCTGATATCATGTAAGGCATTCACAGTGAACATGTAACTTGTCACTTAACAACCAACCTAGTTTTTTTCTGCAAACTAAAGAACAAGTTATCCCTTTATACCATGTACTTTTCAGAACAAGGCACAAAACATGAGTTTGTATGACATAAAGGACAAACTATATACAATGTTTGTATTTACTATAAATAAAACTGTACTGTGATAACAACTAACCTTATTATCTTTTTCTTTCTGTGCTGCGATGTAAGCATTTATATCCCATTCTAAAAATAGAAAATAATACGTCAGAAATACAGGCATTTGTTTCATATGAAAATAAAATAATAAACCATCCCCTACCAAAAGTTTAGTAGGGGAGGGTTTATGAATAAACCCTCCCCTTTTTTTGTCAAATCTCTGCTGAGGAAAAAATACTCTGAGAGTATCAAACAATCCCTGTAACAATATCTGATCCTCAAATGCATACAATAGCCAGTACCTTAATCATACTTAAAGACCTGTTATGAGCATTTCTTTTCTTATTCAAGAGACTCTAATTCTAGTAAATGCCTTGGACTATTCCATCTCTCTTTCCCTTTCCTTTGATTCTCTCGATTTCGAAGCACTTTAACTGATAATCTACCTCAAATTATTCACTTACCCCGAATTATTTACCTCAAATTAATTACTTCTACCTCATTAATTTTTATGCATATTCATTTATATATCGTATGCTTAACTTTGACCTTCTGTTATGTTTCACTTAAATATTAGATTAAGTTAAGTTTCATGTGGGAAATATTTCCTGGTCCAAGGATCGAACCCTCGCTACCTTCCTGTAATATCAAGGTGATAAAACAACTTAGATAAAATGTCGCATCTATGATTTCAAGTTACCGAAATGACAACTGATCAATAACTCAGGTAATTTTTAAAATACAATCTAATCGGTATTTTATATAATAAAAGTTAACGAATATCTGAAACGGGATCTCAATGAAACAAAAAATGTTTCTTCATGGAGAGTAATAATATTGACCAAAGTATTTGCATTATATTTCAGCGACACAGCTGCCTTCATCAGATGCAAAACAAAAATGTCACTAGATACAGAAAAAAACGTTACGTCATAGATAACTGTAATCTTGATCTTAATACTTTACACAAATTGTTCACTGAAAAAATGCTGATGAAACAGGATCAATATAAATGAAAACTTTTTCGTATGTAGAACTAAAAATATATTTTTTAACTATTGATATACGCAGCCTAAATTAATGGATTTAAATTAACATGAGTAGAAGATTCTATTCAATGGCATGATGTCAGTATTTATTTTCAGATATATACCTTTTGTATTTTTCATATTTGACAGTATTTTCATATTTGATGAATGGTATTTAAGTATATGAGGTGTGTTTCAGAGAAATTATTTGAATTTAAGTGCTTCGTTAAAAAAAAGGGGTGGTCAAGATGCCTCAGCATGCATACTTTAGCTTTTACATGATTCATAATGATATTGCTGTTAGTGGCTCTTCTATGGATATTTTATACAGTGTTAAATAGTGACTTTTATGTTATATGTTTATTGTATATACAGTGAACTATATAGTAATGTATTTTATGTGAGAGGCGAGACTTTAATCAAGTATTTGTCTTGTCTTGTCCATTAAATTGTCCATAGCCAGTAGCCTGAACCAGATATATGTAAACCATAACCATGCAAAATCAATGCTGACGTTCATTAAATTTTATATGTTTAATCATACCTGATCCATCATGGTATACCTAATTCATTACCTAAGGCTAATTTTCTGGTTTATTGTACATGTAACATATATAACCATACAAAGATCTATACAGATGTCCACACCTTTTACATACCAGACCTATAATGGTGTCCGTAACCGGTACCTTTAGCCCAGTATTCTGGTTTATTTTTACCTCCTGCACCTGCCTTTTCTGGCTAAAATAAAATGGAAACACATCTCAGTTTAAAATAGTTAAATAAATTAAATTACAAATGTATTTTAAACTGAAAAGAAATGATGAATAAAAAAATCCAACAATTACCTAAAGAAAATTATTACAAACAAGTATATTTGTTGTTTTTTATTATCAGAAACATGCAATTTGAAAAAGATATTGCATAAGTATAAGCAATAGCTATTTCTGTAACAATGGCTAGATTTTAGGATCTTGCTACAGACTACAGATGTATCACTTCTTATATCTGACTTACATGTATAAGCCAAATGTGTAAAATGGGTGCTGGCCTTCACATGACTTGAATTAAGCATTTTAAATTTCATGCATTTCCCACATTTTACAGAAACAGTCCATTTTGAAAGTTCCAATTTTACTACTCCAATTAATATTGTACCTGCCAGAAAGCATTTCTGTAGTTTCGTCAAGTTAGGATCGTTTTGAAATTGTTTGTCTTTATTTTTATTTCAAAGGTCAAAGTGGAATGAAGGTAAAAATGGAACTCGCCAACTTCCTCATGTTTCGAGTATTACACAATTTTTCTGAAAAAGAGGCTTTGTTTTATATATTTATATGCAGTTATATGTAGCATTCAGCTAAATTCAATAACAAAACTTTTACACTGTTTCTATTTTGTGACATAAGTTTGTAGTAAATATAAAATTGTATATATTGTAGTAAAGTAGGAACATACTGGTGTATTAGGTCTGGTTCTCTGTTCTGTTAACTGACTAACATCCATATCATACAGATAATTCACACGTGGATTTACTTCACTCACCTGTTAATAAAAGGATAAAACAAAACAATATTTTACTACATCATAAAATATTCCTGCCACTCTAAAATGTCCTTCTCATTTAATTTGTAAATAGAATTCACTTACAGTTTCCTGGAAATCCATTATAAGGCTTAGGAGTAGTTTGGTATACAAAACACAAACATTTACCACCCTTTCAAATGTAAGAGGTGTGACATAATGATATAAAGTAAAAATAAAGCTATAAGACTTTTAAATGACTTATGGAATATCTTTCCATATCTATATACATGTTAAGGGATGAATTAAAAGAATCTAACACCAGTGAAAGTGCTAGATAAGAGGAGCTCAGACACCAGAGGGGTAAATTTCTAGTCTCGGCAAGCTTAGTCCAAGATGATTGAAAACTTACCTAGGGGTGACCGAGATTCTCTTGTCTTGCACTTTCGCTGGTGTTTGATTTTATTTGTCACTGCAACAACTCTAACAAGATTGCTACGTGTAGCTATGTCCCCCGCCGCTGCAGTAAAGTCGATAAAGTCCCATTTCTCATGTAAAATTTTGCGAATCAAAATGGCAGCAGGATATGATCAACTGCATTATGTGGCAAACAGCCAAGCAAAATTTCAGCAAAATCCCTTAATTGGATTATGACGAGATGTGTCCACAAAGTCTTCCAATGTTGTAGTATGCATTATGTCGATAAAGTCCCATAACTCCAGTAAAATTTGTTGAATCAAAATGGCGATGTGATATGATCTAGTACATATTGCGACTAACAATCCTGTAAAAGTAGAATGAATTCGGACTAGCGGTTTCTGAGGAGTTGCGTCCACAAGATTTGCCATTGTATAACAATGTGGAAATGATCAAAGTCCCATAACTCCAACAAAATTTGTTGAATCAAAACGGCGATGCGATATGAATGGTGGCTAACACGCCTATAAAATTTGAATAAATTCTGACAAGGGGTTTCTGAGGAGTTGCATCCACAAGATTTGCCATTGTATAACAATGTGGAAATAATCCAAGTCCCCTAACTCCCACAAAATTTGACGAATCAAATTGGCGATGCGATATGATCTAGTAATAAAATTTGAATAAATTCTGACCAGTGGTTTCTGAGGAGTTGTGCCCACAAAAAATGTGACACACGGACACACAGACTGACGGACACAGACCATTACCATTTGCTAGAGACTTGATATTCTATATGTGAATAGATCTAACAAAGCTTAATATAAATCCACCAAAAAAAATTTGGGTCAGGTCAAAGGTCAAGGTCACGGAGTGCAAATTTGAAAACGTTAACAAAAACTTTAACATTGCCTATATCTTTTCAACCAGACATGATAGGACCTTCATATTTGGCCTGTATATTGGCCATATGAAATTAAACAGCACTATGCAAATTTCACTGAGGTCAGGTCAAAGGTCAAGGCCACAGAGGTCAAAAGGTCAAAATCTAGATTTTGCTATAGCTCGTTAATTACAATTGTTAGAGGCTTGATATTCCATATATGAATAGATCTAATGAAGCTTAGTACAAATCCACCAAAAAAATTTCAGCCAGGTCAAACGTCAAGGTCACTGAGTGCAAATTTGAAAACTTCAACATTGCCTATATTTTGCTAACCAGATATGACAGGACCTTCATATTTGGCCTGTATATTGGTTATATGAAACTAAACAGCATACTTAGGTCAGGTCAAAGGTCAAGATCACAAGGGCAAGGTTACAGAGGTTAAAAGGCCAAAATATAGATTTTCCGGTAGCTCATTAATTACAATTGCTAGAGACTTGATATTCCATTTGTGTATAGATCTAATGCAGCTTAGTACAAATCCACCAAAAGCATTTGGGTCAGGTCGAAGGTCAAGGTCACTGAGTGAAAATTTGAAAACTTTAACATTGGTGATATCTTTTCAACCAGGTGTGATAGGACCTTCATATTTGGCCTGTGTAATGATCATATAAAGCGAAACACCATTATGCAAATTTCATTAAGGTAAGGTGGAAGGTCAAGGTCACAGAGGTCAAAAGGTCAAAATCTAGATGTTGCTTTTAGCTTTTTAATTACAATTGCAAGAAGCTTGATATTCTATATGTGAATAGATCTAATGGAGCTTTGTACAAATGTCTACTTAACCTTAATTTCTAGTGATGGCAATTTTAGCATTAATTTTGTATTGAAGACATGGCTGCTACCAGGGGCATAGTGTTTCACAAACACATCTTGTTTTAAGATATTTTTTTTGTATTTACCTGTGAAGTCTTCTTTTAAATAATATAACCATTTTATAATGCATAGACTGATACACTTATGGCCACCAATGACAATATTTATTGAACAAAGAATTCTAAATTTTGCTTAACATGTAGCTAAAGCGAAGTCAAGATTTTACCAGGAAAAGTCACATGTGAGCTGTCTTCTATCCTGGCAGGGGTACAAGATGAGGAAATCTCACACTGCTAAAAATAGGAACTGTTGTGTCTAAAAAGTGATAAATGTTTATCTTTAATGTTTTGTATGAAATATGTATAATGTTCTGAGAAATAGGATTCAAATGAATATTTTGTCAACATACCAGAGCCAGTGTTAATAAATGATGCTCTATTTCAACATATGCTCCATATGGATACTGTATTAAACCATTTCTTGGACTGTTCACTTCCAATCTATAAGAGAACATTTAGGTTATTTAGATATATTGTAAATAGACAAGGATTTATCCATAATTTACTGATTTCTCTTGCTAAACATGTCTCATTTAGGGTAATCCTCTAATATATGATTTTTGTATATCATTACTTTTTTTTTCATTTCAAACCAGCTTAATTTTACTTTTATTTCAATTAATTATGTTTGAAATGTAACTGAGAAAAAATGCACAAGGACTAAATCATTTGCACATTTTACAGAACTGCTCTGCTTAAACTTGAAGCATTAATATCAAGCTTGATTAACATTGAATTTCTATTTACTGACAATCATGTTGAGAATGGTTGCAAAGTTGGAAATAACAGTTGGTCCAACTGCCAGAGACATGCTTATTTTTCAAAGGACAGGGCAGGCAAATATTTTCAAAAAATTTACAAAGACATATGGCAAATATATTCAGAGCAGGCTAGAATTTAGAGTGAGTTTACAACCCTTCTGGTTGCACTATGTTTCCCATATTGCTCTGACATTCTGTTTTTTTTTTTTTTTGCCATGAGTTGATTGTCCTGATATTTTGTGTTTCCGTGTTTCTCAAATTGTCCTGATTTCTGCATTTAACAGATTTTCCTGAATTCTGTGTGTCATTTTGTTTGAGTTTCTGTGTATCTCAAGTTGTCCTAGGTTTCTCATATTGTAGCTAGTTTCTGTATTTCTTATATTTTCTTCTCATATTTTCATGAGTTTCTATATTTCTTGCATTGTACTGAGTTTCTGTGTTTACCACATTGTTCTGAGTTTCTGATAAGTTCTGAATTTCTAGATTTCTCAAATGTATTTCTGTCTTTTCCATGTTGTTATGATTGTCCTGAGTTTCTGTGTTTCTCATATTGTCTGAGTTTGTTTTTCTCATACTGTTTTGAGTTTCTGTGTTTCTGATATTGTCCTGAGTTTCAGTGTTCAACACATTGTTCTGGGTTCCTCATATTGTTTTCTGTGTTTCTCATGTTGTTGTGATTATCCTGAGTTTCCGTCTGAGACTAGTTTCTGTGTTTCTCATACTGTTTTGAGTTTCTGTGTTTCTGATATTGTCCTGAGTTTCTGTGTTCAACACATTGTTCCGAGTTTCTCATATTGTTTTCTGTGTTTCTCATGTTGTTGTGATTATCCTGAGTTTCCGTCTGAGACTAGTTTCTGTGTTTCTCATACTGTTTTGAGTTTCTGTGTTTCTGATATTGTCCTGAGTTTCAGTGTTCAACACATT
>MJUU01024217.1:87718-99082 GCA_002080025.1 Modiolus philippinarum
CTAAGATGCATTGTGATTAAGTTTTATTCTAACTAGCAAAGTTGTTTCAGATAAAAAATTCTTTATGTGCTCTTTCCATACAGTCCAGTAATAAATAAGTTCCCCACAGATGGCCATTTTGGATGATATATTGGCACCAAAGTCACAATACTTAGTCAGCACCTCATAGCATCATACATGCCATGTAATAATCAAATCCATCTGTGGTTCTCAAGGTTAATGTCATCCCTTGATCATTAAAGGCTTTATTTACATGAGACCAAGAAACTGCTTGTTAATATGTGTCAGCAAAGCATGTAATATAGTGGCCAATCAGCAACATCTCAGTAAGACAAAATATCTTATATAGAAAAATAATTGTAACAGATAATAAGGTAAAGATTAAGAAAGTATTTTTTCAAAAAATTGTAAAAAATTTGTACAAAAACACTGTTTTTGCTCTTAAATATAAATAAAAAAAATAGTTTTAACAAAGCTATATAAGGGAATTTCTCTAAAGCTTAAAAGAGAAAAGTTAACCAAAGAAGATTTGAACACAGAATTTAAAGGGAGATAACCAATAAACCATATGGCATTGAGAGAAAAAAAATTGGTGAAAATCAATCAATAACTCCTACACAGGCCTTTGGATTTTCTTCAAAATTTCAGAGTATGTAGATCTTGATATACTGAACATTATTCCAATTTACACTTCACCTCTATCTGTTGCAGTTTTTGAAATAAAAAATAAAACATAGGTAATCAACCATTACAAAGTTCGCCTAGTAATGGCACATGGACACAGAAATTCAATTTGGCCAGGGTGCTCATTTACCATCCCTTATGCATGTATACAATGGCTAGATGATCTTACCATGTACAGTTATCGAGACCTGAATTCCGACATAAACGAAAAAGTGACCTAATTTTGCCTGGATGCTGACCTACTGCCAAAGATGTATGCACATGCAAGGTTAGATGATCCTACCATGTACAGTTNTTTGGCCCTCGGACTAACCGAACACATTTTTTAAACTACATACCCTGGTGATGACCCAGGCCAAATTTGGATTAAATTGGCCCAGTGGTTTCAGAGGAGAAGATTTTTAAAGAAAAGTTTACGACGGACGGACGACGGACGGACGCCAAGTGATGGCAAAAGCTCACCCTGGCATAGCCAGGTGAGCTAAAATCCCATCAAAATCCGATGAAAAATAAAAATGTTAGGTAATCTGCAAATTAGCAATTTGGCCCCGTTTGGCCCCTCAAAGCAAGGTAAGCAAACAAGTTACCAAAAATCTAATAGCAGAGTGCTGTGTTAATTTTTCATAAGCAATCCATTNATGCACATGCAAGGTTAGATGATCCTACCATGTACAGTTGCTTAGATCTGAACTCGGACGAAAACTTGAATGTAAGTCAATCATGCGGAAAATATAGGTCAAAGTGACCTAATTTTGACTGGATGTTGACCTTCCACCAAAGATGCATGCACATGCAAGGTTAGATGATCCTACCATGTACAGTTGCTTGGATCTGAACTCGGACAAAAACTTGAATGTATGTCGATCATGCGGAAAATATAGGTCAAAGTGACCTAATTTTGCCTGGATGCTGACCTAATGCCAAAGGTGCATGCAGATGCAAAGTTAGATGATGGTTCCATGTACAGTTACTTAGATCTGAAATCGGACGTAAACTTGAATGTAAGTCGATCATGTGGAAAATATAGGTCAAAGTGACCTAATTTTGCCTGGATGCTGACCGACCGCCAAAGATGCAAGCAGATGCAAAGTTAGATGATCGTACCATGTACAGTTTCTTAGATCTGAACTTGGACGTAAACTTGAATGTAAGTCACTCGTGCGGAAAATATAGGTCAAAGTGACCTAATTTTGCCTGGATGCTGACCTACCGCCAAAGATGCATGTACATGCAAGGTTAGATGATGCTACCATGTACAGTTCCTTAGATCTGAACTCGGACGTAAACTTGAATGTAAGTCGATCATGCAAAAATATAGGTCAAAGCATAGCCAGGTGAGCTAAAGATCCCATCAAAATCCGATGAAAAATAAAAATGTTAGGTAATCTGCAAATTAGCAATTTGGCCCCGTTTGGCCCCTCAAAGCAAGGTAAGCAAACAAGTTACCAAAAATCTAATAGCAGAGTGCTGTGTTAATTTTTCATAAGCAATCCATTAAAAAACTGCATCAAAATCGGACAAAAAAATTTTTTTTTTATTCCCCCTTTTGGGCCCTATTTATCTCGTGAACGGTACATGCTGTGTGAAATCTGTTGACATCCCACTGATTGGAAATTTTCTCACGAGCACACTGAAAGAAACCCCATAAAAATCGGATTAATAATAAAGATTCTACAGACAAATATGTGAAAACACCCAATTTAACCCTTTTTGGCCCCTTTCTTAAAAACGGGTGGGGTCACAATGACCAAAACTATTGCAAGCCTTCCTTTTGTACCAAAGAATATTATCTTAAAATTTCATAAGGACTGATCTACAGGAAGAAAAGTTATTGATCAAAAACAAAAGTGTCTACAGACGACGACGACAGCACCATACCAATATACGACCGCAAAAATTTTTGCAGTCGTATAAAAATTGTTAAAGAACAGACAGACAGACAGGAAGATGGAACAGACAAAGTTAAAACAGTGGAGCATCTGAATCTCAATGTACGACCCTATAAGATGGAACTATACATTATTATTCAATCTAAATGGAATAAAATGTGAGAGGGACAATTGATCTCACATACCCATGCTTCCAAAATGAATAGTGATGAATTATGGTATAAAGACAGTTTGCAAACACATGTCATAAGCAACTGTTCCTTAGAATGTTATTTAGGAAAACCTCATCCTTTTTGCATTTTCAAGGAGTACCTTAAGATATAATATGTGAAAACAAAACTTATCAAGCAAAAAAGAAGAGTTTTTGATATTAAAACTTCTACTGGGTCCAAGAAAAACTAGAACTGATGCTGAATGGCAACTAGTGATGCCCCCAATGAATGAACACTGAATCAATATGGCAAGTGCAAAATTAAGTGTGTGTGGACACAATACAGGTGTGGACAGAGTACAATATGGACATGATGATATACCTCCCTCTTTTTTCCAGAAATAAGCAAGGGTGAATTATCTTTTCCATAATTTCGAGCAGCAACCATATCACCCTGTGGTGAGCCCAAAAAACATTTCTATGGGTGGTAGGCAACCTTCCTATAAAGTTTCATCCAATTTGAGGCACTTTTATTTTTCCCTCCCTTTTCCTTTTTTGCACTTTCCATAGCAATGGCAGCCATTTTGAACATTCTGAGCCCAAAATTATTTGTATTGGTGCTAGGCAACCTTTCAGTAAATTTTCTACCAATTTGAGGCACTTTGCATTTTACCACCTTTTTTAAGTCTCCAAGAAAACAGCAACCATTTTAAAAATTCCAAAAGATGAGTGTGTGTACATCTACTCATTGTAAAATAGATTCCTTTGAAGTTGTTGAAATTTGCTTGCAAAGTTCCTAAAAAAACATCATGATTTGTGTTTTTATTTTTACAGATGGGCGAATGGACGGAAGGACCAACGAACAGTCAAGGGTAAAACAATATGCACCTAGACTTTTGTCATGGGGGCATAAAAAAGATTTTAACAAAAATCACCGAAAAATAGCAACATACCATCAACAAATTCAATCATCAGGTTGACACACGGTCAACATGTGAAAAATACTTACCTCTTCCGCTTCCATAATTCTAACAAGATCATTGGTTAGAATTCCTGCTGCAGCAGTACTGGTAAATATGTTCTCTGTTTGTTTCTTCTCCACAGTACTGTTTGTTCCTGTAAGATCAGAATCACATATACCGTACATACTCGATTATTAGTCAGAAATTCATTTCAAGAGAAGGGATAAGACTTATAAGAGTAACCAATGACCAAGGAGGAAAGTCGAGAACGTAAAATGTCTGGGAGACACATGCTGTGATGACCAAATACAGTTTGCCGGTATTCAACAATCCGCTGGGTGTATTGAGACATTATTTATTACTTTAAATAAAAGAAATAAACATTTTTTAGTTGTTTTCTTACTTAATTCATGATGTTTTCATTTCAGAATCATTACATTTCACTATTTGTGTATTATGTTGATTTCACCAATTACAGAAAAACGACCATACGTAACATCTTTCTCCCAGAAGTGTCATAACTTATCTTACGAGAACATTTCCTACCTTGTTTTTTTAACATTTAGTCCACATAATAGACATAATTTTTATTTTAATTCAAAATGAAGACCAGATGTAAATTTTTTAATATAGGAAACACATACTTTTGATCTCAATTTCGTTTATCATATTTTTGGGTTTATGGTCGTACCATAGAAGTAAACAATGTCTTTGCCAGAAAAATGAAGAAAGCTGCCTTTAACACATATAAAATGCTTATTACGCAGCATTTTTCTCATGTAGAAGATATTCTTTTACTCCAATATACGCAATCTAATAAATTATAGCTATTTCATGTTGAAGTTTTGACAAACAACTTGACCACTATCTCCGACTGACTTATAATTGTGATCAACACTAAATACAAAGTTTTGTTCCCTGAAAAGACCTACCCACTTATAATCAAACTAGAGAATGTGTCTGTAAGACACAGATGCCACGCAATAGGCATTATTAGTAGATAAATAAACTTAAGACCATTTTAACCCAAGTCCCTCATGGAACCTTATAAATTGGGAAGTGTAAAGTGCTTATAAAGGGGATTATAATAATGAATCATTATAAGGATATTATGCATAGTTGGTAAAAAAGGATAAATGATAGTCACTCAAGCATGCAATGTAGGTCATAAAATGAAATGTACATGGACACCTAATTGTTGGGGCTTAGTGGAATACTCATAAGGTTGAACATGAATGCTATGAGGCCATATTATGAAGATATGTATAATTGCTGAGCAATGGACCTAAACACAAAACTTAACTGAAGTCACTCCAGTGTGAAATGTAGGTCATGGACACATAATTGTTGATGCTTTGGGAAGTACTCATAAAGTTGAATGCTATGATGAAATATCATACAGATATCATGTATAGTTGTTGAGATATGGACCTAAATTTAACCAAAGTTACTCAACCATAAAATGTTGGTGATGAACACTTAATTGTTGGTGCTTTGGGTAGTTCTCATAGAGGTGAATATTATGAGACAATATTATAGAGTTAATTTGTATGGTTGCTGAGAAATGTACCCAAATGCAAAATTTAACCAAAGTCACTCAAGGGTGAAATGTAGGTCATGGACACCTAATTGTTAATGCTTTGAGTAGTACTCATTAAGATGAATGTTATGATGCAATATCATAATGATATCATGTATAGTTGATGAGAAATGGACCTAAACGCAAAATTTAACCGAAAGTCACTCAAGTGTGAAATGTAGGTCATGGACACCTAATTGTAAGTGCTTTGTGTACTACTCATTGAGGTGAATGTTATGATATTATTTAATAATGGTATCATGTACAGTTGATGAGAAATGGACTTAAACGCAAAATTTAACCGAAGTCACTTAAGTGTGAAATATAGGTCATGGACACCCAATTGTTAAAGCTTTGGGTAGTACTCATTAAGGTGAATGTTATGATGCAATATCATAATGGTATCATGTATAGTTGATGAGAAATAGACCTAAACGCAAAATTTAATAATAGTCACTCAAGTGTGAAATGTAGGTCATGGACACCTAATTATTAGTGCATTGGGTATTCCTCATAGAGGTGAATGTTGTGATTCAATATCATAAAGATATCACTTCAGGTTACTAAACTATGGCCTTAAATGCAACAAGAATATGTGTCTAACGGACACAATGCCCCGCCTCACAACTGTTTTGAAGAATGGTATATTTCGTGATCAGTAAAGCATATAGTTGGTTGCATGGATATATTCTTATTATGATTTTAGTTTAATTATACCCTAATAGGTATTTAATAAAATTCAATAATAATAGCATACATCCTTCACAGAAAAGAAACTTAAACCTATGGATAAACCTTAAACTATCCCCCTTTTTTCATGGCCAGTGAAGCATGAAGTTGGTTACATTGGTAAATATTTATAATATTTTTTTATTTATTTATATCCTAATGTGTATCTATATAAAGTATAATGATAATAGCATACATCCTTCACAGAGAAAAAACTTAAAACTGAGGTTACACCTCATACTACACCCCTTTTTCCATGCTCACTAAAGCATGAAGTTGGTAGCATGGATAAATTTTTATTATGCTTTTTGTTTAATTAGATGCTTATGTGTATTTATGTAAAGTCAAATGATAATAGCATACATCCTTCACAGAAAAAAAAACTTCAACCTGTGGGTAAACCTTATAATATCACGCTTTTTTCACGTGATCAGTGAAGCATGAAGTTGGTTTCATGGGTAAAATTTTATTATTAATTTTGTTTAATTAGTCAAAAATATGCATTTAGATAAAATTTAATGATAATAATAGTATACATCCTTCACAGAAAAAAAACTTCAACCTGTGGGTAAACCTCATAGTATCACACTTTTTTCCCGTGATCAGTGAAGCATGAAGTTGGTTGCATGGGTAAAATTGTATTATGATTTTTGTTTAAATAGAGGCTAAAGTGTATTTATATAAAGTTTCATGATAAGCATACTTCCTTCCCAGAAAAAAAAAACTTAAAACCTGTAGGTTAACCTAGCTGGGGACGGACAAATGGACAAACGGACGAACGGACGAACGGACGGACGAACAACCCCAACAGTATATGCCCCCCTACTATCGTAGGTGGGGCATAAAAATCCAAAGGGGTACATACATACGTACAGACGGATGGACAAGGGTAAATCTATATGACCTTTTCACTTTCGTGGCGGGGCATAAAAATATACAGTACATTTATGGCATATTTCCTGAATCATTACATATTTTTATTTTTTAATTTGCAATTCATAAATAAATATACCAATATTCCTCAAGTAATTTTGTCTGTAAACAAGAGAAGGGGCAGTCGGAAACGACAGCTAATCCCCTCGCCCGATTGTTGAATGTTTATCTAATATCAAAAGCACTCCACAAAGTTGTACCATTCATGATCTGGCTTGTTACTTAAATCTGAGCCAGTCATGCAAGAAATGCACTGACCTTATTTCAATCAGGAGCATCATACCCATAGCATATGCATCTACTGATGAAAGATTAATCTTCTACAAGTTGTAGTATCCCAGATCTGGACTCTTAAAAAAACTTTAACCTAAGTCACTCATGCATGAAATGTAGGTCAAAGTGACCTAATTTTTATCTGGAGCTTCGCAATTTTACAAGATGCATCTACATACAAAATATTATTCCTCTACGAGTTGTCGTATCCAAGATCTGGACTCTTACAAAAACTTTAACCTAAGTCACTCATGCATGAAATGTAGGTCAAAGTGACCCAATTTTTTTCTGAAGCTTCTTAACTTTACAAGATTTATCTACATACAAAATATTATTCCTCTAAGAGTTGTAGTATCCCAGATCAGGACTCTTAAAAAAATTTAACCTAAGTCAATCATGCATGAAATGAAGGTCAAAGTGACTTAATTTTTATCTGGAGCTTCGCAACTTCACAAGATGCATTTACATACAAAATATTATTCCTCTACGAGTTGTAGTATCCCAGATCTAGACTCTTACAAAAACTTTAACCTAAGTCACTCATGCACGAAATGTAGGTCAAAGTGACCTAATTTTTTTCTGAAGCTTCTTAACTTTACAAGACACATCTACATACAAAATATTATTCCTCTACGAGTTGCAGTATCCCAGATCTGGACTCTTACAAAAACTTTAACTAAGTCACTCATGCATGAAATGTAGGTCAAAGTTACCTAATTGTTATCCGGAGCTTCGTAACTTTACAAGACGCATCTACATACAAAATATTATTCCTCTTAGAGTTGTAGTATCCCAGATCTGGACTCTTACAAAACTTTAACCTGAGTCACTCATGCATGAAATGTAGGTCAACTCCACCTATTCTATATATCAACCTCAAGTACTATTCAAGATGCATCAATGGACAAAACCTTGTCCATCTATGACTTGTTATTCAAAAGATATATGGTCTTATGTTTGAACGGACGGACAAATGGACGAACGGACAAACTGGCAAAACGCTATATCCCCTCCCCAACTTCACTGGGCGAGGGGATAATTAAACTATCAAAGTTTTATAGAATACCATTGTATACAAACTTTTCAACACTACAGCATCAAGGTTTACCCCTTCAGGCAGTCTTAAATGGTATACAATAGAATTCTATAGAACTCTGATTTTTAAATTTTCAAAAGACAGGGATTTGAAAAGTTCAAGAGGAATATAGCATGTTTTTGACTGACTAAAATATTGAAAATTCTTATTAATAAATATTAGTAAAACTCAGTGAATTTAATGCTTAATTTTTTTTTTAACTTCACTGCATGAAAAAGGTCTGGCAAAGTAACAACCTGTGTAATGATAGAATTCAAATAAATGAGAAACATTTCCATAAACTGGTGATTCTGCAATGCAAGTTTTCACTAGATATCAGACAGATGGTATCCATATCTGTTGGTGCTGCAGTAAATAAGTTGTTTTTTTAAAATGCAAAAACAAACTAGAAAAACTGAGCAAAGCTCACCTATATATATCCCCCCCCATTTTGGTTCCAAATATAAAATAAATCAACAAAAAATATATGTAAATAGCTAGTGCACAATGGCAATATGTACTGAACATTCTGTGAAAGTTTCATATAATTTCACCATGTGGTCTAGGAGGAGTTGTCACCACAAAGTGGGTACCCCTATGGTGGACGGAATAACAAACATATGGACAGACAGACAGATGAATGGACAGACAGACAGACAGACAGACAGACAGACGAACAGACGGACGGACGAACAGACACCATGATCGCTATATATCATCCGCTAAAGCAAGGGGTATAACATACACTTTATATGAGAAAGTTCTAGTCTAAAGACTGTTGCCTTTAAATGACTTACAACCAACCCACATGTCAAATATCAAAAACACTACTCACCATTCAAACTAGTTATAGCCTGAACACAAATCATGTGATTGAGGAAGAATTAATATAACCCAATTTTTTTATCACTGGGAGAACAGGAAAACTTTTTTGGGGAGTTTCAATGTTTAGGAGGGAGGCTCTTAAAATTGTAAGATAATTACGATGCCTTCCTTTATTTTCTTAAAGAATGACCCTTTAAATGATGTTTCCAGGCACCAAAATTCAGATGAATAAGATAGCTTATATTTAGTTAGCCGTTACTTATTTTGGCTTTTGAATTAAGACCGCTGCGGTTGCCATTTTCAGCATCTCCTTTTGACATTTTCTATGGCGTTTACTTTTACATATGTCCTTGCACAGGAATGACCGACAAAACAAAGTTATTACATATATTTAAGGTGGAGGATATGCATGCTTTTCCATCAATTATTTTCTTGATCCAGTAAAGAACAAACGAAACGAATGTAATTTATAGGATTTTCTAGGGAAACGAAATTCGGGAGAAAACAGTACAAACGTGGGAGGGCTAAATTGGTACTGAAAATCAGTAGGCTCCCACCAAAATGGGGAAGTTGGCAGCTCTGAAGTTTAAGGTAAAAATCATGGTTTGCAACACATTACATTGAAATGTTGGATTGATATGCTAATTACTACAAACCTACCTCAAAAGACATAATAGGTCATAGTTTCAGATGGTCTTGATGCATTTAGTATAATATATAAAATGCTTTGAAGTGTTGTTGTGTACATTATCACCTCTATGTAGACATTTGAAAAGATGCATATATGCCTTTTTACTGCAGGTATTTATGAGCTTTGGCTTAAAAAGTGTGGGAACATTTGAAAGTCTAAAATAAAAAATTTAAAAAATTCATTTAAAACTAGATGCATGCTTTTGATACAAAAACAAATGTCTCCCCAAATACATATTTTCCTGGAGAGAAATATTGTTTCTTTATCCGTATGTTGCCATTGCAATTGAATATTACTAAATTTGGTTGAAATCCAATGGAAGATGTGGAAGAATTAAAATTCAAAATTCAAAATTCTATGACAATAAGGAGCATAACTCCAATCAAACTTAGCCAAGCGATCTGGCAAGACAATATGCACAACTAGGCATGAAAGTCAACAATCCTGTGAAGTTTGGTTGAAATCCAGTTTAAGATACGGGAGACTTTGTGTCCATAAACTTAATTTAACAAAAATTTTATGTCAAAAAGAAGTGTAACTCCTTCAAAAATTGACTGATCAATCCAGCCAGTAAATATGCACAACTAGGCTTGAAGGTCAACAATCTTGTGAAGTTTGGTTGACATCTGATGAAAGATGTTGAAGAATTAGCTTCCACAAACTTAATTTATCAAAATTCTATGTCAAAGAGGGGCATAACTTTCACCAAAGTTAGCAAATCAATCTTGCCAGGCAATATGCACAACTTAGCATGAAGGTCAACAATCCTGTGAAGTTTGTTTGCAATCCAATGAAAGATGTGAGAGAATTAGCATCCACAAACTAAATTGATCAAACTTTTATGTCAAAAAGGGGCATAACTCTCACAAAAAAGATAGTAGATCAATCTAGCCACACAATATGCACAAATAAGCACAAAGGTAAACAATCCTGCAAAGTTTGATTGAAATCCGATGAAAGATGCTGGAGAATTAGCTTCCACAAACTTAATTTATAAAAATTCTTTGTCAAAAAGCGGCATAGATCCAACAAAAATTAGCATCCACAAACTTAATTCATCAAAATTCTATGTCAAAAGGGGCATAACTCCATGATCGATTAGGGCATTAACAGAAGGAGAAAAAAGCCATTTCAAGGTTAACGTTCATGGGCATTCATACCCTCATGTAAGAGAATAGGCTTCCACAAACTTTGTGATGGACAGACAGACAGACTGACGGACGATAGATGGAAAAGACAAAAACAATATGTCTCCCCCTTCAGAAGGGGGGGGGCATAATTCCATGATGTTAAGTACATATCTTCATTATACATTGTATACACAAACACTCTGTGAAATTCAAGGATCTGTGCTTAAACTGCAGGAAGGTTTTTTTCAAAAAATAGGCTCTCTACGTTGAAAGTGTTCATTAGAATGACAAAACTTTAAACTTTTAACTTTTATGACTAGTTCTTTTCAGCTGTATCAAAAAGACAGAAAAAAATCTAATTCTCTGATGAAACATACCTGTATGTTAGGCCATACAAAGTTAATGAATTGGTTCTCAGGCCATTTTTCATTGAAACTGATGAG
>MJUU01024217.1:121216-139879 GCA_002080025.1 Modiolus philippinarum
GGGCAATCATTTTCACCAATTGAATTTGAAAAATATTTTTAAATTTGAAAAATATTTTGGAATTCTACCTAGCAACCAAACTGTTAGGATTTGTTTCCATTAGGGCAATCATTTTCACCAATTGAATTTGAAAAATATTTTTAAATTTGAAAAATATTTTGGAATTCTACCTAGCAACCAAACTGTTAGGATTTGTTTCCATTAGGGCAATCATTTTCACCAATTGAATTTGAAAAATATTTGATTCCAATTTTGGTAAATTTCCTGAAAGTGTCAAAGACCAGGTTTTTTTTTTGAATTCGACCTAGCGATCGGATAACTTACTAAGTAAATGTGTGACTACACAGTATTGAAAGGGAATTTAGCATTGTACCTTCTGAAGTATGAACGATGAAATTTTCTGTGGTTTAATATTTGCAAACAGAGGTATACTCCAGTAATACTATAACCGCAGTAGGAGTAATGTTAATTGTTCGTTACAACACAACAAGAGTCTCTCTTGCATTGTTCATCTGAACCATGATTAATATATTAAGTGGTTTGAAAACTCTGGATGCCTTTCCCATGTGGCAATTGATAACCTGGTGCCGTTGCCATCTTTACCTGCAGAACAAGATATTTGAAGTGGACCATCAAAGGTGTTTTCAGTGAAGAGACTCCTTAAATATGTTGCCATGGAGTCCAATGTTAAACTATTTCCTACTGACAACTATCTTGGATGAGGTACAGTTCTTCCGGTTGTCATTTTTTTGGAAGGGAGCATTGTGACCAAGTTTGGTTCTAATTGGTCTAGAAGTTTAAGAGAGGATCAATAGATGTCCAACATAAAATCATGTTCTCAAAACAATTAAATAGCTACTATTTTTATGCCCTGTGAGTCCATTTCTGAAAACAATGTTGGCAAAGCAAAACTTGAGAAACCAAAACGAAACACCAATTTTCAATTGATTTGCAAAAGTCAAGTACAGGTAAAAATGTACATAATAGTGTTGCACATAGCTCTATATAATATGAATGATAATGTGTTGGTAAGGTGAGCTGCAATGGTAGAATATATATAATTCCGAATGCCAACAGTAATGAAAATCATCTTTGTAAATCCCTGTTAGCATCGGAAAATCTGGCAAGGTCTTCAGCTGGATTTGAACCCCTGCTTGGTTGTCATCTATGGTAACCCCACCTGCACTATGTCCAGCGCCCTAGACCGCTCGGCCACCTAGGCTATATGATTTTTATCACTGTTGGCATTCGGAATCATATATTCTACCTTTGCAGCTCACCTTACCAACACATTATCGCAGGTACAAATGCATGGCTTTCCAGAGAATGTATGCGTGTGATTCCTGAACTATAAGAAACAGACAGATGGGAGAATAAAGAAAGAAAAATGCATTGGTTTACTTTTGCAGTATTATTGTTAGTATGAGCAATGATGAGAAATGGAGTAAATGCGCATGAGAGAAAGTCTCTACAAATACATGGTAAATATGTTGCGGATAACGCTATGTGTTTGATGCCAGATGGACAGATAGAGGGACGGACACAAGTAACAAGTAGTGATATGTCCAACCTGCACTATGTGAAGTTAATACAAAAATACAGTCTAAATAAGTAGAGTACTGGCTAGTAACAGAGATTTTTTTCAATAGCGATGCTAGTTTGTACTTTTACGTTTCCATATTATTTTTATGCCCGCCACAAATGTGGAAGGGGCATATATATTTACCCTTGTCCGTACATCCCGACAAAAGTTTCGACTATAAGTCCACATGATAGTAACCTCATGTAATACTTGAATAATTAAATATTACATCAGTGCATGCACCTTGAGTAGTAGAACCAGATTCATGAACAATTAGGTGTTCGTGACATACATTTTACGCTTGAGTGACTTTTGTAAATTTTTGTGTTTAAGTCCATTTCTCAGCAACTAACCTACATACCAAAATGATGTTTCCTCAAATTAATTGCCTTGGTGAGTACATTGACAATTAAGTGACTTTGACCTATATTTTACATTTGAGTGACATTTTTTTAAATTTTGCGTGGAAGACAATTTCTAAACAACTAAACATACTATGACAATAATGTTGCATCACCTTGATGAGCACTTTTCATATCAGGAACAATTAGGTGTATTTGACCTACATTTTACAGTTGAGTTACTTGTAAAAATTTGTGTTTTAAGTCCTACACAGCAAAGTACTATGATATTTAATGAAATGTGTTATATTGGTGAGAGCGTCCCAATTCTAGAACCATTAGTGTCGCTTTGACCTACATTTTACGCTTGAATGATTTTATTAAAAATTTTCATTTAGGGCCATTTCCTAACAGCTGCACATTACATAACATTCCAATCGAATAAATCACCAAGATGAGTACCAAATAATTCATAGATGATTTTATAACCTGATAAATTTTATGCTTCATTGACTAAGTTGGACATTTTTGTTAAGCTCCATTACTAAACATATATTTATTGAACAATGCCATATGTAATACTCATATATGCAACCTATCCCAATATGTGGGTAATTTCCCCACGAAAGCATCAGATTTGAATTTTTCAGAATGCAATATGCAATAATTTCTTTCTTGTTTTACAAAACTGATATGCATATTTATTAAACAGTTATTTGTAATTGCAGTTCTTGAATCACCAATTTAGTGACCGCAATCTAAGTTAAATTACGCCTGATTGACTTTGGTTACACATTGCAATGAATTTGTCAATGGTATCTGATAGACACATTATCTAGTTAACGATGAAGAAATTCTGCCATAAATATGTTGTTCTTTTGTTAGGCTTAGTGCAAATAATGGCTAAATCTAGTTTCAAATCATGCTAAGAAATGTCTGCTATATATTTGTCATTTGGATGATTAAGAAGTAACATATGCTAATTGAAAAGTATGTAAATGCATTCGAATTTCATAAAAATTATTTTATTCAAATTGCATCAATCGGATGACATGTTGAAACATTTTTGATGATTCAGTGCATTGTCAAAAAATGTCCACTAAGGGAACAAGTGACAATGAAAAGTAACTACACCTTTTAAAATGTATTAAAAGTATCAAGGAATCGGGAACGTCAGTGCAGGTGAAACACTCGAGGAGGATGGACCATCAACCACTGGTAGAAAAAAAAATAAATAACCAATTTTGTGTCCTGGATAGAAGTTGTAGAACCTGAATTGCAAATGCATACCACTACCTCACCCACGTGACCTCATCAAGTGACTGTAAAAGCTAAAGAGCATCATAGAGCCAAAGGAAATCTAACTGCTCAGATATAATATATGCAAATCTACAGATTGTTGAATTTATGTTGCATTACTTGCATATAACAATAATACTGCCTTGTACAATGTATAATAATAAGGTTGTTAAGAATAAGAGTGAATGGTGTAAGTTTTTAATTCCTTGATAAAATAACTGGCGAGTATTGGTCTGGTAATTCCGTAAAATTGTTATTATTAATTATTTTTCAAAAGTTGCACGATTGCATGTTTATCATCACTAATTAGTTGTACGATCGCTTATTACATCGTTGCCGATCGCATAAATTATTGCGACTTTTTGAAGAAAAGAAACGTAATTTAAAAATTTAATATTATTTTATGGATCTTATTATCGAATAAAATCTCTAGCCATAACAATGAAAAAGAATGTTGTGCAGCTAAAACATTGTTTTTGCATAGCAAAGAACAAAATTTTCCTTAAATTTACCTTCCAATGTTAGATTGTGTTCAAAATGTTAGCACAAAATTGACGTAAAACAATTAAAAATCAGTTCTAAATGTAACTTTACAACAGAAAAACGTAGAGAAGTATTATGAGCTGCTTTCTTAACAATAAATTTCTAGAAAGGCGGTATGAAAACAAGCAAAATATACTGTTTATTCTTACCAAATATTCCTAGTCTAATGAAAACAACAATCCGCGTTACTGATTGCATCCGAGTTGACGATCTCACGTTTACCAGGGTGCCATATGATTGCGGGAGATTTTGCAGGAGACATTCACAAAAACGGGAGATTTGTGTCAGGAGAAATATCTGTTTTGTGCCAATATGCGGGAGACTCCCACAAAAATCGGGAGGGTTAACACCTATAGCTATAAGGGGTCAAAGGGGTCAAAATTGCAATTATTAGAAATATGTGAAATCTTTATTTTTCATCAGATTTTGATGGGATTTTTTTCTTTGGATTCCTCTCAATGTACGCTCTCAGTGGGATGTCAACGGCTTTGACGTAGAACTTACCGTTTCTGAGTTATAAGGGGTCAAAGGGTCCAAAATTGCAATTATTAGAAATATACATGTGAAATCTTTATTTTTCATTAGATTTTGATGGGATTTTTTTCTTTTGATTCCTCTCATAGTAAGCTTTCACAGGAATGTCAACAAATTTGGCATAGCTCGTACTGTTTCAGAGCTAAAAGGGGTCAAAGGGGCCAAAATTGCAATTATTAGAAATATGTTAAATCTTTATTTTTCATTAAATTTTGATGGGATTCTTATCTTGCAAGTTCAATTGATTATTTTTACGGGTATTGTTCAATGTCGTGTCATGACAATCTAAAAGACCAGCTTTTTGCTGGAAACAATAAAAGAACGACACCAAAGCATAATTCTTTTAATGATTTAATGTCATTTCATTCTTGAAATGTTCAGATCTCCAGGCAAAATTAGGTCACTTTGACCTGTATTTTCTGCTTGAACGACTTACATTCAAGTTAACATCCAAGTTCAGATCTCAGTTACTATACATTGTAGGATCATATAACCTTGCATATGCATGCATCTCTGATGGTAGGTAAGCATCCAGTCAAAATAAGGTCACTTTGAGGTATATTTTCAGCTTGAACAACTAACATTCAAGTATATGTCTGAGTTCAGATCTCAGTCACTATACATGGTAGGATCATGTAGCCTTGCATATGCATGCATCTCTGATGGTAGGTCTGCCTCCAGGCAAAATTAGGTCACATAGAAATATATTTTCCGCTTGAACGACTTACATTCAAGTTAACGTCTGAGTTCAGATCTCGGTCACTATACATGGTAGGATCATGTAACCTTGCATGTGCATGGATCTCTGATGGTAGGTCAGCATCCAGGCAAAATTAGGTCAATTTGACCTATATTTTCTGCTTGAACGACTTGCATACAAGTTTAAGTCAGAGTTCAGATCTTGGTCACTACACATGGTAGGATCATCTTACATTGCATATGCGTGTATCTTTGTTGGTAGGTCAGTATCCAGGCAAAATTAGGTCACTTTGACCTATATTTTCCGCTTAAATAACTTACATACAAGTTTATGTCCTAGTTCAGATTTCAGTCACTATACATGTTAGGATCATGTAACCTCGCATATGCATGCGTCTCTGATGGTATTTCAGCATCCTGGCAAAATTAGGTCATTTTGACCTATATTTTCTGCTTGAATGACTTTCATTCAAGTTTAGGTCAGCATGCTGATCTCAGTCACTATACATGTTAGGATCATGTAACCTTGCATAGGCATGCATCTCTGACGGAAGGTCAGCATCCAGGCAAAATTACGTCACTTTGACCTATATTTTCTGCTTGATTGACTTACATCCAAATTTACTGAAGAGTTCAGATCTCAGTCACTGTACATGTAAGGATCATGAAAAAGAAAGGAAATGGGGTAAATGTCAAGGAGGCAACATCCCACATCCAGGTTAAAACTTGCATATGCATGCATCTCTGACAATGTGCCATAACGAGGCGAACTTTGTAATCTTTGATTACCTATGTTTCATATTGGCAGTATTTGGCATTGCACAATATCATGTTCTTCTTTAATAATTGATGACCTTGTTATACCAAATCTTTTTGGAAGTATTTCAATTGAAGTTTCATATGTAAGAAGGCTTGATATCATAGTCAACAGAAACTATGTCCTTAGCTAGCTGTCAGTAACTGCGAGCATTTGTCTGGACAGTACCTGTGTGTATTGTCTTCATGTTTTATGTACTTCATTGTAAGGGTACTCGTCTTGATAAGTTGGACTTTTTTCTAGTTTGATTTTTACTGTGAGTCTTTTTGTGTATTTATTTTTTAGCCATTCACCACACATAGGGGAAGGTTTGGATCCAAGAAAACGAATTAAACCCCACCTCAATTTTTGCGCCTGTCCCAAGTCGGGAATATGTTGGTGATTGGCTTGTCCATGTCTTCTTATAAAATTTTAGTTTCTTGATATTTGGGTCATTGGATGTGGTTTGTTTCCATTGATTTATTCACTTTTTTACCTTTTTGGGGCCATTTAGGGCTTGCTATATGGTGTGAGGTTCCTCACTGTGTTGAAGACCGTACGGTGACCCCTAGATGCTTTGTTTTGGGTCGTTTTAACCTGGATATGGGATGTTGTCTCCTTGACATTTACCCCATTTCCTTTCTTTTTCACATTCATTTTAAATTTGGTATACTGCTTTGTGGTAATGAGTTGATTGTTGTAAGCAATTTTAAGTGCTTTCCAATATCAAATTGCTGATTGATGGGGCTGAATTTTTACTGTAGTGCTCAAAATTTTTGTAACAATATTTTTGGGTCTGCCTCAAGGGATTCATTTGACATTTGATTTTGTGCTTTCGTGTTGTCACAAGTTTTGTATAGTCATTCCATATTGTGGGATCTATTCTCAGACATGTGGGTTACTATATTATTTATTGAGGATTTATATCAATTTTCTCATACTTGTATAGTGTACACACACACTTAAATTTGACTTACCATACCGAGGGTTCAATTGGGTGGGGGTATTTTGGCTACCATTTGGTGACAGCTTTTGTCCTAAATAAAATAGACATACACTAAAAACAAAATATTTTTTTTATTGCAGGAGTTTGAAGATGCAGAAGAGGACATATGTCTGTAAGTTGTTTTATTGTCAAAAATTACTTTTTATCCTCGCACTTTCGAATGAAAGTTCGGGGATATTTTCATTGGCATCATCCGTCAGTCTGTCCCTCACTCATCACATTTTTGAATTTGTGTCAGATTTCGGAACTCCTCCGCTTGTCTCCAGTTCCATGGCTTAAAAAATTTTGTACACGGATCCCCCACTTTTTATTTCATGATTGTCCCCTATATGTCAAATTAAGACATCTGACAAGTTTTCATAAAATTCTTGACATAACTTCCTAGCTTTTAGACAAAAATAACCCTAATGTTAAATTAAGGGAAAATCAAGAGAAATCCATTTTCCGCAAAATTTTTAATGATTTGTATCTCCGTTTAAAGCACACAGACCTATGTATTTCTTTTTGCCATTTCATTTAGTCTACAATGCTTAATCAAATAAAATAGGTTTGAAGAAATGCTTGATATAAACAACTTCAGAAGTGAGCCTCCTTAAAGAGAAACATAGGTTGATTATCTCCTTGTACCAAGTTAGCTATATATGGTCAAAGGGGAGATAATCCTGTACCAAGTTAGCTATATATGGTCAAAGGGGAGATAATCCTGTACCAAGTTAGCTATATATGGTCAAAGGGGAGATAATTGTCCTTTTAGATCAATTTATGAAAAAAATGTCATTAGTGATTTTTTCAGATTATATTTGTGTTATATAATAATTTGACATTTGGTTTGATAGTATTTGAAGCTATTCATGCATTTACTTTCCAAGATTATCAGTGATCCACTTATTGTTTGTCAAATTGAAGATCTTTCCAGAGCATCTATTTCCAATGGACACAGTTTCTTATATCATTAAAATTCAAATTTCAAGCAACTACTGTGGAAGTACTTTTATTCGTAGACATCAATTTTTGTGGTTTTCATAAATATCACTGTTTCGTGAGTACTCAAATTCGTGGTTTCAAATACTTACATTTAAACTCTATGAAAAAAAATGCATTTCGTTGGATACTAATTTCATGGTTTAAGCGAACCACGAAATCCACGAAAATTGGAACACCACAAACAATAGTACTCCAACAGTATTACACTAAGCTGACTGAATAATTGATAAATGGTTCCCAGAGGGTAAATAACATAAATGTATTTTATTCTAATCAGCCGAATAAAATTAATCTAATAAAATCAAACCATACTGTCTTCCCAAGATTCTTTTACTCAACGTATAAAACTATTTCCAGTTCATCTTTTTAAAAACTTCAGACAAATTTTGATAAATTCACGGTACCTGTTAGTATAGTAAATGTGGGAAATAGAAAATATTCATTATGTAATAATTATTCACTTTATATTGTGATATGATGTCAAATCATATGCATGTTGCATTAGATTTGCAGCTGAAAGAGAAATCATACAGGTTACCATCCTTTATATCATGTTGAAATATTGATTTAATCTTCAGGATTGTAACTACTGCTTGTATTGTGTATGTCTCTAGCTTCTCACATTATCATGACAATAGAGCAAATAATGGTCAATCTCTGGTCAATAAATGTCAAGATTTTAGTTTGCCTTTAATGATTTCAAATTGTAAATTTAGAGCATCAAAGATAATTAAATTCGCAATGTGAATTTCAATATTTGATACTTTTATCAATCAATAAGTTCTTCCTAACTCAATTTCTAATATGAAATGCCAAAACAAACTTTTTTCTTCAATTTAATCACAAATGTGAGATAACTTGATTTATTTGTATTGATAAATATAATTGTACATGGTTTTGTTGGGACAATAATGGGTAAATCTACTTAAGTAAAAGAACTAACTGTTTCTAAAGTATTGACAATTTATTAGATTATTCATTTGATTTGCTGGATTGATTTTGATGAACGATAGAAATCAAACCCAATCATTTCCTAATGAACATTCTGTGCATTAAATCATCAACAGTATTTGTAATATTGTTGAACAGAAGCCTAGAGTGTAATCAATAGTTTACATTTTCTGACAATTCAGAAGGTGTTGTTGTGTCTAATGTTTGATCAATAAAGATTCCAATAGAAAGTTTATAGAGATGTTGTTGTAACAGTTGTTTAGTATGATGGCTAGTGCTCCAGAAGAAGATGGTAGGTAAGTTCTGTAACAGTTGTTAATTACAATGGCTAGTGCTTCAAAAGAAGATGGTAGGTAAGTTTTGTAACAGTTGTTAATTACAATGGCTAGTGCTTCAGAAGAAGAGGGTAGGTAAGTTCCCTGTAATGGTTGTTTATTACAATGGCTAGTGCTTCAAAAGAAGAGGGTAGGTAAGTTCTGTAACAGTTGTTAATTACAATGGCTAGTGCTTCAGAAGAAGAGGGTAGGTAAGTTCTGTGACAGTTGTTTATTACAATGGCTAGTGCTTCAGAAGAAGAGGGTAGGTAAGTTCTGTAACAGTTGTTAATTACAATGGCTAGTGCTCCAGAAGAAGGGGGTAAGTAAATTCTGTAACAGTTGTTAATTACAATGGCTAGTGCTTCAAAAGAAGAGGGTAGGTAATTCTGTAACAGTTGTTTATTACAATGGCTAGTGCTCCAGAAGAAGAGGGTAGGTAAGTTCTGTAACAGTTGCTTATTACAATGGCCAGTGCTCCAGATAAAAAGGGTAGGTAAGCTCTGTAACAGTTGTTTATTACAATGGCTAGTGCTCCAAAAGAAGATGGTAGGTAAGTTCTGTAACAGTTGTTTATTACAATGGCTAGTGCTCCAGAAGAAGAGGGTAAGTAAGTTTTGTAACAGTTGTTTATTACAATGGCTAGTGCTCCAGAAGAAGAGAGTAGGTAAGTTCTGTAACAGCTGTTTATTACAATGGCCAGTACTTCAGAAGAAGTGGGTAGTTAAGTTCACTGTAACAGCTGTTTATTACAATGGCCAGTGCTTCAGAAGAAGAGGATCGGTAAGTTCTATAACAGTTGTTTATTACAATGGCTAGTGCTTCAGAAGAAAAGGGTAGGCAAGTTCTGTAACAGTTGTTTATTACAATGGCTAGTGCTCCAGAAGAATAGGGTTGGAAAGTTCTGTAACAGTTGTTTATTACAATGGCTAGTGCTCCAGAAGAAGAGGGTAGGTAAGTTCTGTAACAGCTGTTTATTACAATGGCCAGTGCTTCAGAAGAAGTGGGTAGTTAAGTTCATCGTAACAGCTGTTTATTACAATGGCTGGTGCTCCAGAAGAAGAGGGTCAGTAAGTTCCTTGTAAAAGTTGTTTATTACAATGGCTAGTGTTCCAGAAGAAGAGGGTAGTAAGTTCTGTGTAACAATTGTTTATATACAATGGCTAGTGCTCCAGAAAAAGGTGGTACTAGTAGGCAAGTTTTGTAGTATATCTTAATTACAATGTTTTGTAGTATATCGTTTTAACAATCGCTAGTACTCCAGAAAAGATGTTAGGTATGGCAGTCAGCATGAAGCAAAGTCGCATTGCACCCTATAGGAAAAATGTCCAACATTTCCATTAATATAAACCAAGTTTCTTTACTGATTGCCTTGATATTCTTTTATTTATGACAAATTCAATCATATGCTCTCATACCAATTAGAAAAAATTCATTAATTAATATTTTGCAAAATATGTCATCTTGACTTTAATTTTACATTTGATTGTCTCTGATTTTAATATCAGTTCAATAAAGCCCAGACTATATAAATAAACACACAATAACTTTCTGAATGTTAAATTAACTTGGGAATAGCCATTTGTTTCAAATGGTACCATGTCATTCATGATAGCATTTATTAGATATGATTTGAAGCTCTTCCCAATCAATTTAATTTGGGTACAATCATTGTTGTTAAATATAAATATACTTCGCGAATCCAAAACTAATAAATAAATATCTGTTACATACATAGACATTATTTGTCAGATGGTTTAATTAAGGACTGGTAATATTTCTTATTCAGGAAAAAACCTGACAATCAATACAAATATTGAGATATCACTAATTAGGTATGTCCCTATGTACGTATGGAAGTCACGTCTAACTTGTTTGTTTATGGTTAGCTGTTATTGATAATAAATTGTTCTTTATAACAAATACAGTCCCTCTTTCTTTACAGATCCAATCTGGACTTGTCAGATGCCATTGACCAAACAAGTACTGCACTTAAATTATTTCTTAACAATAGATTCACAGATGCCAAAGCCAGAATGGAGCCAGGGTTGGTAATGTATACAGTAAAACCTTCTTTTATTATTGCTATCAATATTTTGATATTTACATTGTTACAAATGTTGTTTAATGCAGTATTTTAGACCATTTTCGGGCATCTTATCATGTTTTATCATCTTATGGAGGTATAGGTTTTATATTATCTTCTCTCTGAAATGCTGGTCCCTCACTTATAGGTTTGACCTACACCTTCTGTGTGATTGACTTGATCCAGGCAAAATAAGTTCACTTTGACCTTTATTTTCTGCATTATTGACCTACATTCAAGTTAACATCTGATTTCATATCATAGTTGCTGTACATGTTAGGATCATTAACTTTGTATATGCATGCATGCTTAGCTGACACCTGTAGGTCAACATCCAGGCAAAATTAGGTCGCTTTGACCTACATTTCCCTCATGATCCACTAACAATCAAGTTAACATACAAACTCATATTCAGTTGCTGTACGTGCTCGGATCAACTTACCTTGCATATGCATGTGTCATGGGTTGAAGGTTATAATCCAGGCAAAATAAGTCCACTTTAATCTATATTTTCTGCATGATCTACTTACAATTAAGGTTACATCGGAGTTCATATCACAGTTGCTGCACATGGTAGGATTATCAATGTTACATGTGAATGCATCTTTACATGTCAGTGCATCTTTGGTTGAAGGTCAGCATCCAGACAGAAATAAGGTCAATCTGAAATACATTTTCTGCATGATCACTTTTAACTTTAAGGTGTCTGCAGGGTATTAATTTCCTATCATAGAATTTTCTGAAATTTTCAGTGTAGAAACATAATTGTATTATTGTTCAAAATAAAAAATAAAATTTGGGGGTCACCGTGCAGTGAACCACAAAAATTGAAATTGAAAATTTTAAGGATTTTATATAGAAATGATAGGAAAAATGATTATATTAGAGGATAGCTTTAAAAATCTATTATAGATTTTGTTCATACTTTGCATGTGTTTTGAAATCATTATATAGTTTACATATACAAAGTAAAAATTAGGGGTCACCATTGAAATAAGAGAGATAAATTGCGAAATGTAAATTTCTCTAGTGATATCTATTAATTCTTTTATCAAATTATATCCCTTGCATAATTTCTGTGTTCTGCAAATCCAGCAACAGATTTAAAGCTCATGTGTTATAGTTCACGTTTTTATAATGAAAATGTTGTAAAAAGTGATAAGGAATAATTTTTTTTTTTTAAATACGTTGGAACTTTCTTTACATTTGAAATAACTATTTTGTTAATTTTTTTAATGAATGAAACCTAAATGAACAAGTATTAAACAAAAATGGCGGAGTAATACCACTGAGACACCTTAATATTCAAGTTTTAGTTCATATCTCAGTTGCTGTACATTTGTGTACATTGTAGGTTAACATAACCTTGCATGTAACATGCATCTTGGGTGGTAGGTCAATGTCAAGGCTAAACTAGGCCACTGTGACCTATATTTTCCATTGACTTACGTTCAAGTTAACTTTTGAGTACAATATCTTGTCAGGATTATCTAACCTTGTGCATTTAATTTTTACTGGACAAATACACGGTTGCTAGAAGCAAACCTTTTTTTCTCGTACCTCAGGCATGGGAATATCCTCTAAGTTTGTGTTGAGAAATCAGAGGATTTATCAAGATTTTTTGGTCTTAGTCTACATCAATCAAAAACAATATATTTTAGTAGTGTTAAAAAGAATATTGACTGCCTTGGAAAGACACAATTTGAATTAGAACACACCCATATAAATGCATTATATTTCCTTTCATTTGCTCATTAATCTTTGGCAACAAAATAACACCAGGCTTAGATGTATACTGCTCCATGCATTGTTACATAAAAAAAAGAAACCAAAATTCTCACTTTATTATAAATTCCACACTTCCACATGATAAACTAAAATCACGAATCAAAAGTATCATTCAAAGAGTGTTTGCTGAATCAAAAAAATTTGTATCAGGTTATAGGTCCATTTTTTTTCTTCAGAGACTCATAAAAGATCATAAGATAAGAGATGCTAGATCCTTCAATCTCACTTATAGATATATTGATGATGTTCTTTCCATCAATAATGCATCTTTTGCTAAACAGGTCCCATTAATATATCCACCAGAACAAGAGATAAAGGAAACAACAGAAACCAACAGATCCTCATCTTTTTTGGACTAACATCTCGATTTTGTCGAAAATGGTCATCTCAGTACTAAAATTTATGGTAAAAGGGAAGATTTTAATTTCAAAATTATCAATTTCCCTAACATGGACAGTGATATTCACAGCTTCTCCTGCTTAAGGAGTGTATGTTTCAAAGCTGATTCACTACATGAGTTCTAGCACAAATTTTACAGACTTTCTCATGAGACAATATGAATCTAACACGGGTGGGTGTGCGAGACAAGGAAATCTCACACACCCAAGGGCAAGATTAAGGTTGTCTCTGACGACGCTTCGCCGAGTCAGAGACTACCTAATCTTGCCCGAGGGTGTGTGAGATTTCCTTTGTTTCGCACNAGTCCCTTGTGAAATGATTTGAAGTTTCAGTCTGAACTCTGATTCAAGACTCTTTCTTTACTTAATTCTGGGATGATCATTTCTTTTAAATGTCTACGACCTTTCAATGGCAATTGCTGTTGAGTAAATAAACTTTTTGCCAGTTTGTTTCAGAATAAACCTCTGCCACCATACTTTGTTGTCATTTTACTATGGGCGTAGGTAGTTTTTCCAGATATTTTATCCCAAGCATAAGTGATGGAAAATATATGGAAGAATAATGCAACTCCATGTTAGCCCATACTAAAATTACAATAAAGTATTGGATGTACATGAGTTGTTTCTTATATCGTAATGTCAACATTTCACAATCACTTAATTATTTTTTTAAAAAATGCAAAAAACAATGAAATTTACTTTTGTGTTGTAGTTCTGGCTGACTTTCTAGAGGAAACACTTTTATCCTTCCAAAATCTCAACATTGTCTTTCCAAAAGACGTTGTGCCGAAATCTGCATTGCAATTTTCAAAAGATATTTTAGCTAACCTCACTAAGTGAGGGAGGCTTATGTGATACCCCCGGCATCTGCGTCGGCATCCGCATCTGCGTCCGGTTAGGCAGAATGCCTAACATGCCCCACATCAACCATATTGGTATGCCCCACATGCCCCACATCAACCATATTGGTATGCCTGATGCATTTTGGGATAACCACTGGAATGCATGCTTCAGATGCTGTCTCTGACCTACATTTTACGCATGANTTTGAATGTTGAGTATAACGTTATTTTTAGAATTATCTGGTACATATAATAGGTGTCAAGAGTTAAAGACACAGTTTTATAAATCGAAGATGTTTGAAAATGTGCTTATCTAAAAAGGAAAAACATAAAGACAAGTGCATTATGAATGTCAAGCAGATACAAAAATCGCGGGAAAAAGATCGTGTAAGTGTTCTCACCCAGGCGGTTGGGTGAGACGGAAAATGGATGGGTGAGACCGAAAAATCTCACACAGGCTTTGGCTACATAGAAAGCACTACAGATAGGGTGAGAAATAGTTATCTCTTTGACTACCTTATTAATCAAGGCTTCAAAAAATTCCATCTCATACGATCATTAAAAGAGTTCTTTAATCAGTCCCTTGTGAAATGATTTGAAGTTTCTGTCTGAACTCTGATTCAAGACTCTTTCTTTACTTAATTCTGGGATGATCATTTCTTTTAAATGTCTACGACCTTTCAATGGCAATTGCTGTTGAGTTGCTACTGGACACTACTGCAATGGAAGGGAGAGATATGTCTAGCCAACTGGTTTAACCCACCATTTCTTCTGAAATGCCTGTACCAAGTCAGGACCGATTGCTGTTGACAATTTTGCAGATGGTTTCCACCTGATTTGTCTTTTTGTCTCATGGACTTAGGCTCTTGAACACTCTGTTGGGTAATTTTGTTATTACCCCCTTTTATCAAATTACATGTACATTTGATTTTATTTTTCATGACTTCTGATTAATAGGTTTGTCTCTTTGGGTTCTCCTAAACGTAAATAAACTTTTTGCCAGTTTGTTTCAGAATAAACCTCTGCCACCGTACTTTGTTGTCATTTTACTATGGGCGTAGGTAGTTTTTCCAGGTATTTTATCCCAAGCATAAAGGATGGAAAATATATGGAAGAATAATGCAACTCCATGTTAGCCCATACTAAAATTACAATAAAGTATCGGATGTACATGAGTTGTTTCTTATATCGTAATGTCAACATTTCACAATCACTTAATTATTTTTAAAAAAAATGCAAAAAACAATGAAATTTACTTTGTGTTGTAGTTCTGGCTGACTTTCTAGAGGAAACACTTTTATCCTTCCAAAATCCCAACATTGTCTTTCCAAAAGACGTTGTGCCGAAATCTGCATTGCAATTTTCAAAAGATATTTTAGCTAACCTCACGAAGTGAGGGGGGCTTATGTGATACCCCGGCATCTGCGTCGGCATCCGCGTCTGCGTCCGGTTAGGCAGAATGGTTAAGGTCCATTCCTGCTTACTGACATGCCCCACATCAACCATATTGGTATGCCTGATGCATTTTGGGATAACCACTGGAATGCATGCTTCAGATGCTGTCTCTGACCTACATTTTACACATGAGGGACTTGGTTAGGTAGAATGGTTAAAGTCCATTCCCACTTACTGACATGGCCCACATCAACCATACTGATATGTATGATGCATTTTGGGATGACAACAACAATGCATGCTTCGGATGCTGTCTCTGACCTACATTTTACGCATGAGCAACTTGGTTAGATAGAATGGTTAAAGTCCATTCCTGTTTACTGTCATGGCCCACATCAACCATACTGTTATGTATGATGCATTTTGGGATGACAACAACAATGCATGCTTTGGATGCTGTCTCTGACCTACGTTTTACACATGAGCAACTTGGTTAGGTAGAATGGTTAAAGTCCATTCTCGCTTACTGACATGGCCCACATCAACCATACTGGTATGTATGATGCATTTTTGGATAACAACAATGCATGCTTCGGATGCTGTCTTTGACCTACATTTTACGCATGAGCGACTTGGTTAGGTAGAATGGTTAAAGTCCATTCCCGCTTACTGACATGGCCCACCTCAACCATACTGGTATATATGATGCATTTTAGGATGACAACAACAATGCATTCTTCAGATGCTGTCTCTGACCTACATTTTACACATGAGCGACTTTGTTAGGTAGAATGGTTAAAGTCCATTCTAGCTTACTGACATGGCCCACATCAACCATACTGGTATGTATGATGCATTTTGGGATGACAACAACAATTCATGCTTCAGATGCTGTCTCTGACCTACATTTTACGCATGAGCGACTTGGTTAGGTAGAATGGTTAAAGTCCATTCCCGCTTACTGACATGTCCCACATCAACCATACTGTTATGTATAATGCATTTTGGGATGACAACAACAATGCATGCTTCGGATGCTGTCTCTGACCTACATTTTACACATGAGCGACTAGGTAAGGTAGAATGGTTAAAGTCCATTCCCGCTTACTCACATGGCCAACATCAACCATACTGGTATGTATGATGCATTTTGGGATGACAACAACAATGCATGCTTCGGATGCTGTCTTTGACCTACATTTTACGCATGAGCGACTTGGTTAGGTAGAATGGTTAAAGTCCATTCCCGCTTACTGATATGCCCCACATCAACCATATTTGTATGTATGATGCATTTTGGGATGGAAGCTGCAATAAATGCTTTGAATGCAGTCCTTGACATTAACTTTACATATGAATAAATCTGTTAGCAAAGTATTTATAGTAAATTCCTGTTAACTGACATGTTTAATTTGTGACAATGCTGTGCAACGAGGTGAGCTTTGCAGGCTGTGCCTGCTTTCTGTGTTTAATGAATGCTTTATGAGATTTCTTGTTTATTTTATAGTGCCAATAGCAGTATGTACCATGCCCTGGGATACGGGACCATTCTTTATATTCAAGCCGTTATGACTTTTGACATGGTAGGTAATTGAAGTTAAGTAGAATATAAGAATAAAATGGAATCTTAAATATGTAAAATTTCTGAAAATTGCAAGTGATTCATCTTAATATATTTTTTCTCCTTGGTTATTATTTGTGCAGTATTACAACTCAAAAATCTGCATCTTGGAGCTACTTGCATGAAAAAAAAGGCCGATATCAAAAATGCAAAAACCTTACTGAACTCTTCAAGATATACGCAAACATTCAATACTGTATAGGGCTTGATATTCGCGGGTATAAATTTTCGCGCTGATCATATTTAACGCGAATAGCGCGAAATATAACAACCATACAGTAACCAGATCAGTCTACTAAAATCAGAAGTAGAATTCTTGTAGTAAGAAAGTGTGACAGAAGGACAGTTGGATAAAACCAATTATTGACACCTTAGTGTAGGGATAAAAATGGGAAGACACCTTAACTTCTTAGGTTGTTGTTACAATGACAAAAAACATTGTCGAAGAACATTGATAAACATCATATGAATAGTATTTGCATGTTTAACACATCATTGACCCTTTGAAATTAAAATTTTGTTTCATTTATGTAGAGTCTATACAAAATATGAAGTGTTAATGTCAACAGAATTTAAAGTTAAGTATTCTCTGCATACCATTCTTGGCGTCCTAGAAATGGTTCAGGTATTTAGTTTACCTGTAAATTTACCTTTACAAATACTGTAACCCATAACCCATGTGTTGTGAAGTTGTAAACCACAAAAAGGGTGAATACCACATATAACCAGTGGCGAATTTAGGGGGGCATGATAATTGTAATGTCATGGTAGCTGTACAGGCATTAAAGAAATCTTTACATGTTTTTGACAGAAATATATATTTACTTTTGTAGGCAGATGTTGAAGCAGCCATACAGGCATTAAAGAAATCTTTACATGTTTGTGACAGGAAAAGACGTAAATATTCATTTACGGAATCTATATCAAGATCTAGCAGCAAGTCACCATATATCAACCTTAAAGAAGGTCAGTAGATATAAAGATGTTAATATACAGAAATTATAGTAACTAGCTATTTTAACTGATTTATAGATAAAGTCAAACCTGGTCAATAAGATCAATCAAATCCTTGTCTATAATGATTTTGAAATTTCTGGGTTTTTTACTAAGTTTTGTAGGTATATAAGGTTCAACTTCTTCCATTAGTCAGTTTAGAATTGTCCATGACATGTTGGTATACATGCAATAGATATTGACTACACTTTACATTCAGAAAGTGCATTGAATAATGTTTTGCATGCAAAAATACAAGTCCATTCCAAGGGGAGATAATTAAACTTATTATTTGCATTTATCCCTTGGTGTGCCTACAACATCCTCAATTTCTTTTTGTATGTAAAAGACAAATTGCCTTCAAACACTGTCTGAGTGGCACAAGTTAAATTTGACTGTATATAACTCATTATCTGCAAGATTAAAGAGAAGAGAAACAGTATTTTTATGCCCCGCCCATGAATGTGGAAGGGGCATATAATGTTACCCTT